>BRDA01006902.1:115146-175516 GCA_036984385.1 Crenuchus spilurus
CTAGCTAGCTCTCTCTCTCTCTCTCTCTCTCTCTCTCTCTCTCTCTCTCTCTCTCTCTTTCTCTCTCCCTCCTGTTTGTTTCTGAAACTGGTTAAAGTTGACAACTAACATTAGCGGCTCATAATTGTCTTTATACTTACAGCCACAAGCAGCCTGGTTGGCAACTAACTAAACTAACGACTTCACGTGAGCCTACAAAAATCAGCAGCAGCTGTCTGGAGTGGACTACTTTAACTTTAATTGGACTTTGCATAACAAGAAAACTAGGTTCACCTTTGGGAAAGAAAGCCTTCAACAGCTGTCTCCCCTCATTCTGCCTTCTTTCTTTTTCTTCCCTTTCTTTCTTTAGAAATCCTGATTTCTGCTTTTTGGATTATTTAAGCACCCAGGTCATTCAATCTAGGCTCACTGACGTTACACTTGTTGCTATTCGCTTTTGGGCGGACTAAACCATTTTGGGCCTCCAAGAGGGGGCCCCAGAATGTCCAATATGTTGAGAGGACTGTGACTAAAGTTCATTCCCTCAGTTGATATTATCAATATATTTGAAATATGAATTAATAAATAATTAATTTGAGGGCCCAATTCATTCGAAATAAAAACATCCAAAAAAATTTTTTATTAATTCAGGATTTTTATGGGCCCCTCTCCCTACTCGGGCCCTGGGTAGTCAGGTCCACTTTTCCCCCCACTTCCACGCCCATGCCTGTGATGTGCTTTATATGAGAAAAAAGTGAGAAGTGGGGTGACGTTACTAAAACAGTGGAATACAATATCGCTAAAGACATGCTCCCCATCTCATCTGTGGAATAAGACTGCTAAAAAGGACTGACCAAAAATACCAGTTATCTAGTCGGAATTACTTGTTCTGTTAATTATGAACACGTTCTGAGAAGTTCTGCCAAAAATGTTTACTGAAGTTAGAGAGTCTCGTTCTGTTATTTGCACAAAGTACTAGACGTACAGAAGCACATACAGGTGGAAAGACTTTGATAATGTTTACTTCACTGGAAACTGACTTTTTAAAGAACAAGTCAGACTTTAGCTACTTTTGCTCTGTATGTGTTCTGTTTACATGTTAACACCACAACTGTGAGTCTTGTTATGAAGGAAAATAACATTTATTTTATTTGAGGAGCATTATTATTTACTATATGCCAATATTTTTATTTTGAGCAATTTCTCCTGTACATTGATGGTTGAATGGTAATAAAAGTGTCTGTGTGACATTTGGGACATGTATCTTTGACTCAGAAGTGACATTATTACCTTATGTGACGAAAAAAGATATCATATATCAATATTCAGCTAAAAATATTGAGATATAATTTTTGGTCCATATCGCCCAGCCCTACTGTGAGGCTTCATTGAGATCTTGATGAGGTTTAAGGAGGTTGGGAGAGAAGACTTGGGATGCATTTTGAGGAAAATGATTGGCTGGTTGGAGTTCTAGTTTGTCAGCAACAATGTTATATCCAGTTCTAAATTAAAGAGTAAAATTTGGCTTCTGAACATTTTTTGGCTGATCAAAAACATCTGGGATGAGTTGTGAGTTGTTGGTTAATTTTGTCCAGCATTGCCTATCCAGTCTCATTCAGCTGACACAGTGCTGACACAGTGACACAGTGCTGTTGACTCTTGGAGAACCTCAGTCTGTGACTCATCTTTTCATTAAATATCAAAGAGAAGGGTTTATTATAGCTCTGTCAATGTTTTACATCACAATTTTCAAAACCTCTTAATAACATGTCTTTGTTTTAGTCAGAGGCCAAATGTGACAGACTGCTGAAACAAACTGCCCCAGCCTTTGTTTTACACAGGGGGGTTCGGCACGGTGTTGGCGGCCTGTTATTTGAACATCACCTGGTGGTGTAGGCCTCTCTAAAAGGCTCCATTATTCCTAGGCCAGCTATTTTCCCTCTCACACTGTTTGAAGCAATCAGTCCAATCTGTTGGGGTCCAAGCAAAAGGTTCAATCCAGAGGCTTATGTTTCTGCCCGCCGGTGGCCCGCATAGACAGACGTAATTGAAAAAATACACAAATCCACCAATGTGTGGTGCTTCACAAATAAATTAGAGCTTTAGGAGGGGGAAGTGCCTTCTCAAGGGCTCTTCTCACCGAGCACAGGCACTCGTGCAGGCCCTGATGGCATGAACGATGGAAGCATAGTGTGCATAGCATGGAGAGAGTGTACAGGGAGGCTAACAGAGGCTAACCAAACCCACATGCGACTCGCCCCGACCTGCTTCACGCTCCTGCCTAATTTATAGCTGCGATTTCAGCTGCTTCTAATCAGCCCCCTGGTAAGATCTATGGAAACTGTTTCGGCACCTTGTCAAGAGAAATCGCCCAGCATTTCACACAAGTAGACAAGCCAGCAGGGTGTCTTTATTCAACTCTCTCCAGCTCCTTTTCACCCACGCTCTTAAAGCACTGACCGCAGGCTAGAGCGGAGCACCAGACAGGCCCCTGACGGTGTCGCCTGAACTTGGAATAACACTCGAATCAACTAGTCACAAATCAATTGGTTACAAAGTACTGACCTGAAAAGTCAGATTAGTGCCATATGTGATTGTAGTAGGCCTTCAGAGGTGTGAGTTGTCTGCTCTTTCATGACAAAAAACTACCGTAGACCATTCGGCCCCTTTAAGGGGGCCTGTTATACCATGTTTTTTTTATTTAAAATACCAAAACGCTTACTCAGTACAGCCCCTTTTCTCAGGCTTTCTAAACAGCCTTAACCAGAATGGTTGATTTGAGTGTCTCTTCCTTTTTTTTACTACACGATTTTCTCCCCAATGTGTATAACCAATCAACCCTCCCATTCGTTGACTCTCCCTACCACTTGTATTGTCTGACTCTAGGAGGGTGCAGACATACACAGGCCTCATCCAATGTATGTGAAGCCACTGCCTCTTTTCAAACTGTTGCCTATGCATTGCTGCTGGGCAATCAATATGCTCAGAGGAAAGCGCAGGATCCCCAGTTCTGATAGATTGTCTGGCAGACGCCTGAGCAAGCCAACATTACTTAGTAGTGCAGGGAGAGGGAATTATTGCTCTCTCTGGCCCCGGCTGCCGATGGCAAGCAGCATGACCTGGGATTAGAATTAGCGGTCCTGATATCATAGTGATAGTGACTTTAGTCCACTGGGGCCTGAGTGTCTATTCCTACTTACCACAACCCCTCTTTCAAGAGCTTCCACTGAGCATTCCAGTCAATAAAAATTAAGCTCTGGTATCACAGTCTTTCCTATCAGTGATGCATTTTAACAGAGCTAAAAATCTATTCTTTGGGAGTCAGCTCCCCACCACTATCTCCATTCATAAAAAAGAGCAAAACTAAACTCACAGTCAGCCAGTCTAAACTAGATTATAACCAGTGTTATATCAGTGCTATAGCCATGTAACAATGACACAGAACACAAAAACCATATTCCGCACACAATAAAAAGACCACTTTCCAAAAAGTCATTAAACTTCTATCAAGACTCTTCAAAGTCAGCACAAATCAGAAAGCTGAAGTTGAAGTTTAAGGCGGAGTGGGAAACTTGTTGGTGCATTAACATAACTATAAATATATGTACATGCTGCATCATTTAGATTAAACAACAAATTAGAATAAGAAGCTAACTCCTGTTGTGTACAAAAAGAGCAGAAATCAGCAGAAATACCTACATTTGACTTATGTGCAGTTAGGATTAATCCCTCTTTTAGATGTTTCATTTTAGTCTTCAGCTGTTCTGACCCAGTTTGAAGAAAGCAGCCAGACACAAAATGGTTACCACAAACATTACATTATTTTCTATACAGAAGCTGTGTTTAGTTCTCTCTGCTTCACAGAATCAAACCCAATTTCTCAAGCTGTGGGTGGAGTTACTCAGATGGATGGTGGGGTTAACTTTAATAAGTGCCCTTATTGCACAATTAGGGGAGTACAATTCTAAACAACACAGTGAATTTCTTTTTTCAGACCTAGGCTGGCCAAAAACAAACCTCACTGGGTTTTGTTATTTCACTTTGTGGGTTGGCAGATACACCAGATACTCAAATGTGGGTGTAAAACAATGAATAAGTGAGTTTTCCATAATATGACCCATTTAAAACTGGCTCTACTTAACTCTTTTACTAATCTAGTACTTATCTCCAAGGCACTGTAATGTTGAGGAAACTCATTCAAAGTCAACCACAGAATGTGGAGAAATTCAATATTTATTTTTAATTCTTAAAAGAAAAACTGTCCACCTGCCAAGACAACGTAGATGAGAATTTTCTTTTTGGACATTTTAATACCAGAGAAATTGAGGAAAAGCTCATTTGTTTCACAAGTATGTGATGAGGGAAAATTTAGGCATAAGAAAACATTATTCATTCCTCTCACAAGACACACAGTCAAGAACAAAAGAATGGCACTGTCTGTCTTACAGCCATTTCAGCAGATTTGGCTGCTTTGCTCTGCTTTATTACAATCTTATCTTTTGGTTTATTCAATATTAGGGCACTTTTGGAGCAACTTCTGCCGCCAAGCAAATAAATTCAAGCTGTAATACCAAGCAATCTTCTTTGATCGTTTGAAAAAAGGCCAGACATTAGAATGAAATGTCTGTTGTGTACTTGTCTGACTCCCAAAGAAAAGAGAAACTGTAGAACGAGATGCAATTCAAGCACAGAAAATTGATTCTTGCTGGAGGTAACACAAATATAAACAGAATGTATGATCCACATGCTCTGATGATGATGTTTGTTCTAGGATGGAGCTGTGAATTGCACAAGAGAGCAGAAATGGGCATTTGGTTACATCTGAAATGATGGAAACGACTTCATCTGGCAAAACTCTCTGCAAACGGAAATGGGACAACTGCCCTAGGCACTGTTAAAATGTGTTCTAATGTAGCTTATGTCTGAAAGATAAATACATTTGTAGTCATTATTTAAACATTATGAACTCAAAACCCATCTGTACAGAGTGACATGGCACATTCACTGTAAAAAATTATCATGGCAAATGAAATCATCTTACATTTGAATTGAATATCTAATATCTTTCATATTTTCATGTGACAAAATGTTTTAAGTATATTATAAAGGTTATTTTATGGTTTCTAGACTTTAAAAATAAAACCATCTTATCTACAGAAAGTGAAATTATTTTTACTTTAATAGAGAAATCTGTTTAAAATATTTTTGAATCAAACATAATCAATAAAAATAATTAAAACAAGTCTAAAATAAGCAAAATTGAATCTTACTATATTCTGTCAAAGATATTAGAATTTTAGATTTTAAGGGCACATATTCTATATTTTCCTGTATTTTTATTCCTGGTGTATCTCAATTCTGACATTTATGTAGTTTTTCTAAAACTGTTACAATTCATGTTTACACAAAGATTTTCCAACCTGCCTTTATGTATTAGTATGAAATTGGCAGTTCTAGGCTTGATTACTGTACCTTTAAGACTGATATATGTAAATAAGCTCTGTTTTGATTGGCTACCCTGTATTGTGTCTCATTCAAAAAAGCAGTCCACACTGAATTACTTCAGTGTGGAAAGGGCAGGATGAATAAAGGATGTATAGGATGGTATATGCAAATGCACTGATTTCTGTGACATCATAAAAGCAGATGATTTGAAATGGCCTGTTATTGCAGACTTATGTGTACTGTATGGACTTGGGAATGAAATATATGCTTTGAAATGTTAACAATGTTTGCAAACTGCATCAGACTCTTATATAAAGAAACAATAAATATTAGGTTTTCAATGACACTGACCCTTTGAAATGATTTCAAACAACTCACTTCTTAAAATATAGTAAAACAGAGCATGCTTTACCTCGAACAAAGACGTAAAGGCTGGCAGCTGTGGTCCCATCGATGATGACTTTAACGTCCTGGTAGAAGCAGCGGTAGTAGCCGGTGTCATCTTTGTGACTTTTGCTCAGCACCAGGGTCTTGCAATAAGGTCTCCCAGGCTGCCCCTGGCACTCCTTTACCCACAGTCCTCTCTGGCTGTCTGAGTGGGTGTCTGGCTGCTGCCTGTCTCGCTCACTAAGCTCAACTTTACTGAGAGACTGGTCAGGCCAGGCCCAGTCCAGAATGAGCTGTCCCCTGGGTCAGAGAAGCAGTAAAGGTCAAGCACAGGTCACGGACATCTAAGAAGTTTCTTCAGGATGAGCCACACGAGACAGATCTGCTTCAAACTTTAAGCATGCATACGATGACCTACTGACCTATTGACACTCTGGATGCAGAAATTCTGCTCAGCGTTCACACTTACTCTATAATCCTACAGTATTTTACATTTTATGGTGCTCCCGCGAGCCTGATTCTGTCTTTCTAAAGAAAATGTATGCACACGCTCTGTGAACCATACATCCTTACAGCATAAATATCAGCACAGCACAGTAACAATTCCCAAGTGACTCAATTGACGACTAATAATCTACAAAATGGCTTCATTCCCTTATCTCCTGCTCCCCTGGTGCATGCTCTTACTGCTGGACTGCACATGGCAAAAGCCAAAGAAATAACATTGATTTCCTCCCTAACAAGATTATGAAGAACAATGATGTTCTGAAACTGAGCCACGGCTGTATAAAATACATAATGCTGCTCATTAATCACACTGGGATGTGGCCAAAATAGATATTTTCCTTCCCAAGGCGCATGTTTGCTACTGCTGAAAAACAATTTATCCACTGGGTTTTTGGCCAAGGCAGCTGAATAAGGATCACACATAAATGAAGTTGGACAAGCTTTTCCTTTCCATATGCTGAAAGATACACTGGCAGACACATTCTCTGAAAATGGACTTAATCTTCCAGCTGTATTCCCATCCAAATGTAACATTCCAGACATGTATAAAGAACCTTAAGGCTATATGATCCAATTCATCATCATGATTTCTTATTGTTTACATAAAAAGCATTTCCTCGACTAGATAAATATGCTTGGAAACAGACTCAGACTCATGAGCTCCTCAGGGGAGAGCAGACTGTTGTTGAATGTACTCATTAAGACACGAGCAAAAGTAAAATTGACACACTTTCCCATGGATTTTAAATGATCATAAGTAGGGGTGTCATTTACGCTGTATGGTGGCTTGGTGGTAGGTGTACTCAAGTATATTTGGGGATGAATCTACTTTACTCTGTTACATTTTGGTCATTTAGTTATTTTGGTTATCGAGTGTTTTTGCCTTAAGTCACACCTGCGACTTTTGAGAAATATCAAAATGTAATTTTATGTCAAATAAAATAGAAGAGAGGCTCAGGGGAGTGAGGTGCTGACACTATGATCAGAGATTTGTGAGTTTTAATCCTGGTCATGGTGCCATCAACAGCCGGAGTCTCAGAGAATTGGCTGTGCTCTCTCTGGGCATGTAGATGGCACTCTCTCCCATCACTACTACTAATACGCAGGGTCTGATGACTCAGGGGTCTGCTAGTCGATTCATCTGAGCTGAGGATCCTCAGCTCTAGTGGTGGCTGACTTCACATGCATCAGAGGAGGCCTGTGCTAGTCTTCATTCTGCTAGAGTAGGGATTGCAAGTGATTGGGAGAGTCCTAGCAGGTGGGTGGGTCGTTTGGCTACCACTACTTTGAGGGGGGAAATTGGGTCAACATTTTTTTTACATGAAGAAGAAGAAATGACAGTTTCAATGCTTAGAAGTTTTTTTTCATGATATCATAATATTCAGTTTTTTTATGCAGCACTGTAAGTAACAATACTTTTACTTGAGTATGGATTTAGGCTTCTCTACCCACCATTGCTACTGCAGCATGTGACACTTTATTCATACCTGCATGTAATAGTCAGTGTGTCATTGGTGTCAATCACGAGTTGGTCCTTGGTGCTGTCAAGGATAGGTGGGGTCATAGAAAACCCAGCCACCAGACCTGAGGGAAGAGAAGAGAGGTTTTTGAGGAGATGATGATTTACCTTTTCAGAGTTAATGGCTCTGACAGCAGGCTCTCCAGGAGCAAAAGACATGTTGCTGGCACCCGTCATCACTTGTGACGGATGTTTGAATGCCGTTATTCATTACTGAGGATTTGCTATCTATTCATCAGCTAATCTGTGTGATTACCAGTGCAAACATTAACAGATGCAGTTTTGACTATTAATCAAAACATGGTGATTTAGATTTATTTCCTGCTGGAAGTTCTTGATGTTCCAAAGGCACATTAAGGTTATTTCTACTTGCAAGTGCTTCTCAGGAGAAAAAACACCCCAAGAACATCAAAGCAAAAGGTCAGTGCACACATGTCAAATGATCTTTGACCATTATTAGCACGCCTTCAGTTGCACTCTAGGGGCATGTAGCCAATGAAAATGTCACCAGAGATATGTGGCACATCTGGACATGGTTAGTGGTGGAGGCACGTCTTAAAAGAAAAATACTTTCAAATGAATTTGATTATTTTTATATTATTTATACGAGATACACTGTCAGTAAAACTGTAACACTGAGAAAAATGCATTATATTGTCATACAGGAACAAATTTGAATATTGTGAAATGTTTGTTCTCTCATGTCTGATATGCATAACATGTAAAGTGACATATTTCAGGCATTTTGTAAAATGTTTTAAATCAGTATGGCTTATAGCTCACGAGTTGACTGGCAAATCAAGCACAGTAATATAATTGTCAGCAAACATTTGATTTTAGATTTGGCACTGTGGGCAGGTGCTCAGTCCTGCTAGGAAAAGAAATTGGCATCTCCACAAAGCTTATCAGCAGTTAGAAGCATGAAGTGCTTGATAATCTTCTGGTACATGGCTTTGTTGACTTTTGACTTGTTAAAACACAATGTACCAACACCAGCAGATGACATGGCACCCCACACAGGTAAGATGCTTCTAAAATTGTCTCTGGTTCTGGAGGGTCTTAATATTAGGAATGCGAGAGTTGTATCCCTGTAGATACACAGTATTTACACAGTCTGAATACTAATTTAATGGAGCTCTGAGTGGCTGAATGGACTAAGGCATTGACACTTTGATCAGAGCATTACAAGTTTGAATTTCAGTCATCTTGGTCTGCCATCAACAGCCGGAGCCCTAAGAGAGCAAAATTTCGCTGTGCTTGGGTTGATGACGCTCTCTCTCCATCACTTCTGTGTAATATCCCCTGGCTCATTCCATCAGGGCTGGGGATCTGTGCTTTCCTCAGAGCATGCCCAGCGATGATGTATCAGCGGCACTTTGACAAGAGGCGTTGGCTGACTTCACATGCATCGGAGGCACACAGTAAATCTGCCAGTGTTAAATCAACACTATTAGAGTTAAATTAACACTGAGGGTGTCAAAATGTAACACTCTCAGTGTTAATTTAACTCTAAAAGTGTTGATTTAACACTGGCAGATTTACTGTGCAGGGTCCTCCTTTGGGGTCTTCACTCTCCTAGAATTGGGGACAGAATGTCCTAGAATGGGTGGGTTTATTGTCTACTACTACACTGGGGTGGAACATTGTTTATTAAAAAAATATTTATAAATTAGTTAATAAATAAAATGAAAAGACTTCAAATGAAATATTCTAATAATCTGAGACACTAAATTTCTGATTTTCATGAGCAGTAAGCCATTAAAACAAGAAAGGTTTGAAATATGTCAGTGCACATGTATTGAGCTGATAGTTACCTATATATGATTTATGACAGTTTACCTTTTTATATTTAATCATGAACATTTTTTAAAATAACTTTTGATGTATGACTGTATATGTAATGTATATAGATTATGACACACATGAATATGCTTATGGAGGGGAAGCAGTGAAATAATGCATCATGAAGGGTTAACACAATCAAACACCAGGCATTTTCGTTTTGGGGGCAGATTTAGAGGTTATACCTCATACACTCTAACCAGCCATGACCAGAAAGTGAAAGTGGAGACTCTTGTAAAATTCTTTAGGAGAAACAGCAAACAAAAAAGATATGAGATCATAGATAACAGTTAACAGTTATTCACAGCAAGAAAACTGAGAAGACTTCTAGACATGGACAAGAAATAGTTCTTAAGATCTCTGTCTTTAGTAAACATGAGCAATAAACCTGAGCAATGTGTGAAACTTTACTGAGATCTGAACAAAGCCTTTTTCCTCAGGAGAAACATCTGAGCAGCTGGAGCTCCAAACATAAAGTCTCCTTTGTGTTTCCATCTGATCTCATTATTGACCAGGAGAAACTATTGAGATATTAAGATTTTGCTTTAATTAAAATAAAATATACAAAATTTGATCAAACTGTTAAAACCAGATTTTCAGTCCATCGCTTCTTCATCTCCAACCAGGATGTAGATGATTCACAAAAAGCTTTTGTTTTCTAAAGATGTTCCTGCACTGAATTGCTTCCTGTCACAGGGGGTGTTTAGATACACACAGCATTAAATTACTGAGCATTTTTCTGGAAATTAAACATTCATTTTCTGTTTAGAGGGCTACTGAAATTGAAATTCTGACCTCAGCCACTGATAAGTGGAGTGAGAAACTGAGGGAAGCAGATCTCTCCCTGTTGAGCACAGCACAGTAAAGCATGTATCATGGCCCTCTTCCTGACAGGCCAGCAGCACACCTGCCAATCAGAAGTAATATTTCTGGAGCGCTGCGTTTCATGTACACAATCCAAGTGCTTCAGATGCATCCTTCCTCCGCAGACCACAATAGGGTTTTGTAAATATTCGACAGTGGGTCCATGACCTGTTTATGGTCTGAGTGGAGCCTCTTGGCAGCTGGCAGCTTTTCTTCTTGTAGATATTCCAAGCTCTGCATATTTACTCTCAAACATCAACTGGGTGAAAATAATACCAAAAAGAAAGCTTTTAAAGAGGTGTTTTCAAAAATCACCATCCTCTATTGCTGGCAACCATACAATATACTAATCAGGGCAGTAAAAATAATCCAGATGTAACAATGCATATATTTGCAAATTGATTCTGAGCTCTCTTTAATTGATTATAGATTGTGGCTCCACTCTTTAATATTTTTGGGGTACTACGATCAGTCTGACCTACTACAGATCTTCTTTAGGGGTTTGGATGAATCAAACAGAATCACATTTTTTTTTATAATACAGGCCATTCCGTAACAATCACAAATCAATGTTTCACTGTGTTTTCATTATATTTGAGAATATATTACAATCAGAATATGCATCAGTGCATCTATATTTTGTCCATATCTTGCAACCTTAACCTCAATTTAGAACAGATTATCTGGGTAAATTTGGCTCCATTTAAACATCACAACTTGTGCCTTTGTCGTACTTTTTAAGATATGGGAGTAAGTCATACAAGTGTGAGTCACAAGCAAGTCTCAAGTCTTTACCTTCAAATCTCAAGCAAGTCCCAAGTTACTGTATTGAGAAAGTGAAAGTGAAAGCAAAAGTGCACAATCATTGGCCAATGTCCTTGGACACAGACCTACACATTTAACCCATCTGTGAAGTGAAACATACATAAACACTAGTGAACACACTAGGGGGGAGTGAAAACATGTGCCCAAAGCGGTGGGCTGCCCCTATTCACTGCAAACAGGGAGCAGTTGGAGGTTTAGTGCCTTGCTGAAGAGCACTTCAGAATTACAACCTTCTGGTCACAAGAACAGATCCATAACTACCAGGCCACAGTGAGTTAAGCGAGCCAAGAAAAGATCATTGAGAAGTAAGTAAGTTGAGTTCCTGTTATGAAGTCAAGCAAGACAAGTCAAGTCATTGCTAAAGTCAAGCAAGTCACAAGTTAAATCATACAAAGTTGATGATTTACTCCATTTTCCAGATTGAAATTAATTAAAAGAGTTTTATCTTCTTATTTCTTATGTCTTTATCTCCTTAAATGCATAACTGATGTTGAAGCCCAGCCTAACATAGCTTCAACTTAATATTAGCATGCTAGCTAAAGCTCAACCAGCCGATAAGACACAGATGTTGTGATAGTCAAGGCACTAATTTGAGAACTGTAGACCTTGTATATCATTGTTCTGTTCCTACTACCATCATCAAAAACATAATCCTTAAATCACAAAGAAATTAGTTTTGGAACAGAACTTTCCATGATATCTTCCTCATTCATTGGCCTCAGCTGGTTTGCCAGAATCCTGGTATACAGTGGTAACCCTACTTACAAGCATCCCCACTAATGAGTATTCCAGTAACAAGTCGAGATCTCAGAATATTTTTGTTCCAGGTAACGAATAAAATTCCAAGTAATGAGTAGCGTAAATTAGTTCAAGTATGCCAACCACTAGGGGCACGGCAGTTGTAGCATCCCCTAGATGCTAGCGTAGAAGAAGAAGTCAGTCATTACCTTTGACCGCTGTCCAGTGAAAGTGAAAGTGCTAGTGAAAGCGATGCAAAGAAAGCAAAAGGTAGTGAACAAGAAAGTTAGATACATTTTACTTTTACTTTTCATATGATAAGTGTAACCATGCCATACACGTACGCCTGTCCTCCTGTCCTCCTTAACAGCCAGCCTACACGAGCGTCGTCGTCGTCTCGTTTATTTTTTTAAAAACCCATATAAACACATTATTTAGCATATTAAAGTATACTGTATATTGGCCGGCTGACACGGATTAATCAGTTTTACATGGGTTCTTATGGGGAAAACGCATCCAACTAACAAGCAAAGCACCTAACGAGCTCGGCTCCTGCACGGATTAAACTCGCAAGTAGGGTTACCACTGCATTTGCCAGTTTTGCATAAATTGCAATAGAAATCACCCAATCAACTTTCAAAATCAATAATTTCTTAATATCTACAAAAACTATTTAATAAACATTCAGGTCCTTTGAAGCCATATGTCTCAAATCTCAAGTCACGTCTAAGTGTCCAAGTCTAAGTCAAAGTCAAGTCAAGTGTTAGTCAAGCAAGTCTCAAGTCCTGCACTTTGCATTTCATGTCATGTGAATCAAGTCCCCCAGCTCTGCTACTTTGTGTACATGGTGTGTATGTGTAGTTTGTTGATATAGAGGCCTATTACATTAGCCTAAATTACACTAAGAACAAAGCTGGCAAAGGTTAATTAAAGAAAGATTAGACTGCTGTTTTCTTTAAATTTCCTATTCCTAAGACTTCCTGAGAACATGGAAAGATTTGTGCCACTTAGCTCATTAAGTTGTAATACAAATCACATTACAGAAAAGTCTATTTTCCTCTTATGACAGAGGAACCTGAGCCAACACGTTGGCCAAGTATGTGAAAATACAACATTCCGCCTATATTACGAAGCTTATTAACAATCTGCTTATTGACACAACACACTATGACTGCGGTGAAGGCAGCCTGGCTCCCAGCAGGCACGCATACCGCTGTCTTTGCCTTTTCAAAGACGTGCCTTGCTGCAGAAGGCCAAACTGTAGCCATCCTGGGGCAACAATATAGGACCCAAGGGTCTCCTTCTGTCTGGGGGACTTTTGTCTCATTTGTGACTGTTCAAATAAACAGCATCCTACAGAGGCCAACAAGTCAGAGGAAGCCCCCTCCGCTTCCACTATTTCGGGAATAGATGATTTCCAAGCTCAAACAGAGAGAGACAGAACAACATTCTTGTCCAGAAAATTGTGGACCCACCACCTTGACCCCCTCAGGCTTCACATCTTCCTTTCAATTGTCCAAACACCAAAGCACTCACAGTGGAAGCCAGGACCTTTCTCCAGCCGAAAAGCTCTCATATTGATTTTTATGAAGCTCAGGCAGGAAACAGTTCTCCAGGGGTGTGCGTTTATTGGAACAGTCCCAACTTTAGAGGTCTGTGCATTTACAATAAGCTTCGCGGAGAAGAGTTATGAAATATTGCACCCATAGCGGCTATTTGTCTGCACAACATACAGGCACCAAGGACATCTAGGTTAGACTAGCTAATGATAACAAACAATATCTGCAGCTATGCGCTCTACATACCATCTGGCCATTGCTCCAGAGAGTATGCACAAATAAAGCTAACCAATTAGCCTGCTGTTACTGAATATGAATCTATAAACTTATTCATTCGGTTCATTTAGAGCTAAAACATTTTCTGTAATAAACACAAGCCAGAGGCTTACCTATAGTTCATTTTAGCATGCTGAGAAGCACCACAGATGTTTGCGACTACACATTCTCGATTTATGAAATATCATCAGTGGTTGTTTACAGTCCCAGCAGGGCCCATGCTGCCGTGTGACCACAGTGCACATTACTCAGAGGTAGCAGTCTCAAGTTGCAGGCATAAAGACAAACAGTGATGGTGCAAATTACAAAAGAGTGAGTATTAAGAGAGCTGAGACAATGAACTAAATGAGAATTTTGTTCTCTAAAGGGGTCTAGGGGGGCGGTGGTGGTCTGCCCTGAGTAGAGCATTGACTGATTGCTGATACTACAGAGCAGGCAGCAGCCAAAGAGTGCTGATGGATTTCTCAAATAGCTCAGCTGCCAGCCTTCCGCTTTAAACTGTTTGGTGCTTTCATTTTCTGTAGCACTATCCTAGAAACTCAAAGTACATTAAGACCTCAACCATCCATAACTATAGCCATTTCACAGTAGAACTCTCACCACACATTAGATATTAGGCAGAGAGGTGAGGAGAGGAAAGGACCAGGGATCTTTCTGACCTGGTATTAAGACCTTGGTATCCCTGTCACTGCACTGGAGGACTGGGATTCACAAGGAACACAGGAACAGCACTTCCTGTTGTCCAACAACACCACTTCCAGCAGACACAAGTTTGTCTTATAGGTCTCCCATCCAAGTACTATCCAGACCCAAACCTCCTTAGCTTTCGTATATTTGCATGTTTTGTTGTGCACATGCTATGGCTACTGTTGCAAACTTTCTGGTCAGTAGAATGAGTAAGCTAACATGCAAAGTATCATTTAAGTAAGCTAACATGCAAAGAATCATGGGAAACAGTAATCTACCTTCAGGCTATTTCAATCCAGCATAATGTAAGGGAAGCGTACAGGCTGCTGACAGTTTCAATAAAATTAGATAAAAAAATTGCAACTGCCTTGCGTACAGTACTGCATTATATCACAATATATTGACTGCACTGGTAACTTCTGTATGATACATACTGTATTGCCAGGTTCTCACCAATGCACCCTACTTGGTACCTTGATGGAAATACATTATTGTATTATTTATTAAAAACAAGTGTGCATGTTCTCACTCTCAGTATGATCTATAGTTACACCCATGCTCCTCACCCATATATGCCCAATGCCACCACCCAGAATAAAGCAAGAATGGGCATTCTGCCATGGGTCCATGTGATTTAGTATGATATATATGCACATAGAGCCCATACTGTTTAAGAAGGAGCTCATGCTGGGCTCAGTATGGTGGCTGGAGATGATTTATAAGCAACAATGAGAAGCTCCCAGTGTGAACTGTCACATCTCCTTCCCTGCATATCTACTTTATGGTATCCTCCCAGATGTGTAGGTTGGGCTTAAGAACTTACAGACCTGCACGCATAACCTGGGTCCTGGCCCGTCGCCGAACGTTGTTGATTGTGAAAGAGAATATCTACCTCATGGAAGTCTGTCTTGTGCCAGAACAAGGACTATAGATACATTTGGACAGTGCTGAGACATGAAGCAAATCGCAGGCATTTGGGAAATGTGGGATATCTCAGCCCAGATTCAGATGGGGCTTAGCATACTTAGGATCCTCCATTAGGAATTGGATTTTAGTCTTGGTGTGGGATAGATATGGAAACCAGACGTCAATCTTTTCCATATGGCTTACTCACCCCCTCAAACAAAGTGCTGTATGTGGCTGCAGTCTGGCCTGCATTTACAATGTGAAAAATAACTAAACTAATACATACACAATTAGAGAGGTTTACTGACAGGTAGTGGCAGCTGACGGCACACATTGGACTGCTTTAGTGTAATTGAAAGCAGACGGTGAAGAGAACCATGCCTGCCTTTGGAATCAGTCCAGTTATAAGGATGTATGAGCTATACAGTATATTTAGCGCTGAAAGCTGCATATGCAGGGTGCTGTTTCTATTCACTGGCTCCGTGCAAATCTGTCAAAGTCGGTACATGATGCAGTATATTAAATCCAGTCATTTTCTATATTAGCTCTATATAATCCAAGCGTAGGCATGAAGTCTCCTCTCAGTAATGACATTTCTAAATTTTCAGCATAAATATTTTAAGGCTGTGAAGGTTTTAATTTGTTCTAGCCTAGAGACGTGCGTGAGCTGTGTTCAAAGGAATACTCACTACAGAGAAGGTTCAGCAAATGTACTTCAGCTAAGCCTTGGGCAAATCCAAAAGGATTCACCGTATGACATATAGAGTACTACACAAGACAAAAGCTGATAGACTTAACACAAGAGGTGCACAATATGGACATAAACTGTGTTGGATATCCTGAGAGCAATAAGTGAAACAATTATGTGTGTATTGTCTGAGGTGTCGTTTTTTCTCATATTTTATATTAGGGCTTGACTGATTTTTTCCAGGCTGATACCAACAAAAACCAATATATGGAACTGATTTAATTTCCATAAATTATGTACACTGCCTTGCCCAAAAAAGGTCAAACTCTAATTGGACCGTCTTTAACAGGGATTATTGCATTCACTGTGGCATAATTTCCACAAGCTTCTGTAATGTCACAACATTTATTTCTGTCCAGAGTTGCACAAATTTTTCCCCAAGATTGTACTGATGATGGGAGATTTGGACCACTTCTCAAAGTTTTCTCCAGCACATACCTAAGATTATCAATGGGGTTCAAGTCTGGACTCTGTGATGGCCAATCCATGTTTCATGTTCTCTGACCTACTCTTTCACAATTTGAACCTGGTCCTGCCTTGTTATAATGGAATATGCCTGTGCCATCAGGGAAGAAAAACACATTGATGGAATAACCATGTCATTCAGTATACTCAGGTAGTCAGCTGACCTCAGTCTTTGGGTACATAACATTGCTGAACCTCAACCTGACAACTGCAGCAACTCCAGATCATAGCACTGCCCCCACAGGCTGGTGCAGTAGGCACTAGACATGATGGGTGCATCACTTTAGCCACATCTCTTCTTACCCTGATGCACCCATCACTCATTTGGACTCATCAGACCACATGACGTTCTTCCATTGCTCTCTATCAAATTGAAGCTCTTTAGCCTCACTGAAAAGTGATTTTCCTAAGGTTACACAGCTCTTACAGGAGTTTTACTGTTGTTTTTCTACAATTTGATTTTATTTGACAAACATTTACTGTATGTGATCTCCAATCATGATCATTCAAGATTTTTTTCTGACTACATTCCTTCCTTGAAGATGACGTTTTCCAACTGTCCTTTCATTTTTTAATAATGTGTTGAACAGTTCTTTACCCAATTTTAGTAGTTTCAGCATCTCCTCAGATGATTTCTCTGCTTGATGCCAATCATTTTAAAGATTAACATCTTTTCCACAACCACAGGATGTGTCTTTCGACATGGCTGTTTAACAAATGAGAAGCTACTCACTACATCGGTTAGGGTTAAATAACTTGTTGCCAGCTGTAGCATAATCACCCAGGCAGTAATTATCCAATGAGAGGCTTTAACCTATTTGCTTATTTAAATCCAGGTAGTGACCTTATTTGGTCAGGCAGTGTATTTGTAGTAAGAAAATTTAGGCACTCAGAACTTACATTAAATGAACAATTTAATATTGAAACATTTTAGAAATAAGAGCTTTGAGTCTTAGACAGAGGCAAATTCAAGTTTGATTGGATTTAATTGATGTGTGCTACATTTCTACCAGTCAAATAGCCAGACTAAAGAATTGTGTGTATTTTTAGCATGTTTGAGTCAAATATCAGATAACAAAAATAGTTTTTAAGTTCAGGGGTTCGCATAATCAGAATCAGTTAAATACTGGCAAACAGTCAGCTCTCTGCAGTGCTGCTCTTATATCAGTATCAGTATTTAACTCTAACTTCCTGCCAAATATGTCACTCGCTATGATGTCTCTGTGACATCGCCCCATCAAACCCCCCTTCAGCAAGGAGACACAAAGCCACTGATCAGGATATGGTCATGGGTCTTTCTTAAATAAAGCAGCTTGATGCTGCAATATTCCCAACTGTGTCTTTTATTTACATGGTGCACAAAAACCATAACAAAATACTGACATAAACAGAAAGAAAACGAGAGGTCAAATCAACCTATTACTGGTTCAACGGCTTACTGTAATATTGCTCAACTGCAAGAGTTACAGTAACAACATTCTTCTAGTCCCTTTAGGCTCTCTCAAACCTCTCCATCCAGGCTCTTCCCTATTCTGCCTTCTTCCAGTACTTTATATATGTCAAGCCCCACCCCGGATTAAACCAACATCATGGAGGGTGATCTACAGATATATTAAATGCTTACTGTATATGTTAACGGTAAGTTATTACATGCATATGCTTGTATTTCTATCTTCTACATCTGTATCAAAATACAGTTAACATTTCTTCCCCTTTTGCAGGTCTCATCAGTTCTCCATCTCCTATGCTGGTCATGGATCCTCTGATCAACCTAATAGTGAACTGGTTCTGTACAGACTCTTTTGACCATTTGTTACCCTCCTGCCACTGCTGTTGCGTCCCTGGCCCCGCCTCTGTCTGGTCACATGTTCTGTGTGTATTTACGTCTCTCCACATGCTGTCAAGTCACCATGTGCTGTCTGTTTACCTCGTCCATGTCTTGACTCCACCCTCAGCCACATCACGTCATGTCTCAGTGCTTACACCTGTCTTGTCTCCGATCACAGCCCTGCTTGTCTATTACATGTCTGATTATGTTTGCTTTAAAAACCCTTCGTAGCATGTCAGCATTTGTCTGTCATTGAATGTCTCCAACGTGTATGCGTATCTATGTCACATTCTGTTTGTTTGTTTTATCACATACATGTATCACGTTTCTGGATCCTCACTGTCTTTGTCTCCTGCTTCACAACCACATCCTAGCTGTCAGTATAAAATTCACATGCAGGTAAGTATTCAGGCAAATATTACATTCTTATGCACACAAAGACCTTGCTGGTGACCACTGACCTTTTGGTTCAGTGGTTTTTATTCAGACATTTGGAAATATAGTTTTATAAATGTAAACATTACTCATCTGCAGTGGAAATACACTTTGAAAAACTGTTTCAACATTGCACAGCATGAGACAAATGGACTAATAAAAATGGTCCAAAATGACTTTTCACTACATTAACATACATTAAAGCTGCTCTCTGTAGCTGTTTTACAGAGGTAGGAGGAAAAAGCATGTTGTCCTTGAACTGCTGTGAGTCTCCTTGTGAAGCCTGAAATATTAATTCACAATTCAGAGTGGTCAGATTAAATTTGGTGGGAGTTTTTCTGGACCACGTCATATGTCCTCGTGTATTAACATCACACACACAGGCCCAAAATGAAGCTCTGGATTGATGAGCTGGCTGAGAAGTCTCAAATGCAATTCAAACATTATACTGACTAAGACGTGATCACGACAGGAATTCACTGACTTACACTATCAAAAACATTTCCTTTTAGGAATGGGTAATATCTACCTACAAGCATATGACAGCGTCTACAGGGAAACATCTGAGTGGACGATGGCATGAGGAACTATATGCTTAAAGAAATGGTAGCCTAACGTTCTCAACAACGAGCGATAAAGTGAAAGTAAAACTGAGAGTCATATTAGTATCAGTATTAGTATTAGTATAGTCGCTTTGGATAAAACCGTCCGCTAAATGCAATGTAATGTAATGTAAAAGACCCCTGGCCCAGTGCAAACATCTGAGCTTGTGGAGCTTGCTTAGAAATGGCTTCCTCTTTGCACTGTAGAGTATCAACAATTAATGATGGCATCATCTTTCAGCCCAAGCTAAATTCCATCACCATTAAGTTGAATGTGATTGCCCTCCCAATCATTAGATCAATCCACTCTGGGACCACAGCACAACTGACAATACAGCATGTTTATCTATATGCTATATGCTCCAAATCCTCTAACATACCCGGTCGAGATAGACCGAATAATTTGTTAACTGATTAATCTGGCAGATTATTATCCTTTTTTTTCATTAATTGGTATCAGCTGATTATTTATAAACAATGTGCTCATTTGAATACACTGGCACATTAATAGACACATCTGCAGGCAGACTTATGAGCGTGAGTGAAGTTAGAGCTCATTGTAGTGTCAATTTCTCCACTCTATATGTGTCAACTTGAGTTGAGGGGTGCAGGAGGACAGGAAGAAGTGTGAGTCTAGAAACCATGACAATACACACAATGTATGATGTAGACTACATGAAACATGGTGATAATACACTCTATGAAACGTGTTGACGATATAATGACTCACCAAAGACTGACACACTGTGAAGGCTTTTAAAGCGCACTTAATCATGGGATGGGATGTAAAAGGGCTGCGAGGAAGACAAGAGACAGGTATAATCACTGATATCAGACATGACATTATGTGATGTGACTGGTGGTGTGGACATGATGTGGACACAAACACACGTGGAGATGAAATGTAAACAGATAAGCACGTGATATACAACATGTGGCAGAAACAAAGACGAGGCCGGGGGCATGGCCAGGGATGTGGCAGGGTCACAGTAATCAAATGAAGACTTGACTGATAAATGTGTCCTTTTGTCTACTGAAATATTCTTGAAATATGTCACTTTACATGTAATGGATACAAAATATAAGACATCAATATTATGAACACACACACATAACATGATATCGGCATTTTATATTGAGCATCAGCTGTCCTGCTCTATAATTATGGAAATGGGTATTGGGCATTAAAAAACCCATATTGGTCAATCACTAGTATCTAGTGCAGCTTTAATCACCTTCCTTCTTCTACAAAGTGTAGACATCGAGGGTTTGATAGACATCAGCAATATGCAGAACATTATGACAGAGAATTAAATCAAAAACAGATCTGAGAAAATGTTGAATGTGAGAGTCCCACTGCTAGGTCAGAGCTTGCTGTACTTGAGTACGAGTGTACAGTTAATCATATTTACTTTGCACAGATGTTAACTATGCATTTCTCTCAAGAGATAAATGTTTAACACTCAATGTGTGCTATTTCATTAAGATGAAGAAAGACTCTACCACACCATGTCATGGTGCACACATTGCATTAATTTGTTCTAAATATTCACAGAAACATCAAAAATAGCAAATACAATCACACTGGAACATGCTTTTCTGGGTGAAATCATCAGAATGTGGGTTTATTTCATTACGTGGAGGGAAATGTGGTGTAGAAAGGGCTTTAAAAGGTCTACATTTTGAGAAGTTTCTCCAACCTTGCCCGCAACAAAAACTGGCCATGCAACAGATGTGCGCTTTGCCCATCGCTCTTTATGCTGACTAAAACAAACGGCTGGCGGTATCAATTTGTCACAGTCAAGAAAAACCAAAGCCAAGCTGTTGTCTATTTTGACATCTCAGGCTCCTGCAGAAAACAGATAAATTAGAGGCACTCCTGTGCAACAGATCTGACTTTTTATCATTTGCCGACACTTGTGCCCCGTTTATCTCCAAAACACAAAAAACAACAGGCTTAAAACGTACACAAAGTGACAGGGTTTGTCTTTCTGCTAAATGAACGGAAACATGGTGGCTTTGATAGGCATAGATTTTTTTTGGTCATGTCCAGTAAATTTCCTGTTTTCCTGCCTCGGATCTCGCTTCACAATTTCCTTTTGAGAGAGACAGTGACATTTTTTCGATGAGCTTTTCCTCTGCTCTCTCCCACCACTGTCAATGCACCAATTCACAATTTCACGCAACAGCTTTTAGCCCTTTACCTTTCCCATGATGGGTGGGGGCAAGGTTCATTACCAAGAGTGATATATTTTAGGGCGAGTACAAACCTTAAAGGTCAGTGCAAATGTCTGGAATTCCATCCAGTCTCAAAGTACATTCTGAGCTGGGAAATGAGACTAGAAAAGGCAAAGCCAAAAGAAAAGCATTAGAAGGCCAATAGAATGGGATGCTCTGGAGCTGCCAAACATGAGCATACAGTCACCATGCTCAATGCCAAGCATCTACCAGAGGGGTGTATACTCTGAAAAATAACAATTCTCTTTTCTGATTGAATAGTAGGTGTTTATTAATTCTATGTAACAGAACACCTATGAAGAAGTAAAAAAGGGTTAATCACTGCTCTATACCAGTGCTCTGGAAAACCTGAATGGTAAAAACCAGTCTAGCCAACAATATCCACATTAAGATGAATTAATTTGCCAATGTGATTTGCACACAATGGAATTTGACCTCTGCATTTAACCCATTCGTGCAGTGAAACACACACACACACTAGTGAACACACTAGGCTGTGAGAATTTGTGCCCAAAGCAGTGGGCAGCCCTTATCCACTGGCACCTGGGGAGCAGTTAGGGGGTTAGGTGCCTTGCTCAAGGGCACTTCAGTCATGTCTTGTCTGGGGATCGAACTGGTGACCTTCTGGTCACAATGGCTGCCCCCATCTATGATAAAAAAGAGTGGTGGACAACCCCAAACTGGTTGGCTTCTTTTTAGATAGGGCTTCATGCTTGCCTTTGTACATAACCACACAAAAGTGCCTAAATGTGTGGAAACTGGGGTATAAGTGGTATAACAGGGGTTGAGGTGTTCCAAATATAGTCCTTTGCGTCCACTTCGTCCATTACTTTCATATAAAGGGACAACTTCAAGCCCATTGTCTCAAATGTGTTCTCTGGAGTGATGGAGCTCTATCACTCCTTTTAGGATGAGTTGGAGTGGAGTTTATGATCTAGATCTAGTCATCCATTACCTGACCTCACTAATGCTCTCGTGGCTGGATGCAATCAAGCCCTCACAGCATGTACATGTAGTGTAGTCTTGCTAGAAGGCTGTTTCTGCAGTAAACTTCTTCACTAATCTTCTTGATTTTAGGAGAAATGTTGGAGGTGTCTACAGACCTGTGAACATAAAGTATATTTCCATCCATCCATCCATTATCCCACTCGCTTAATCTTTATCAGGGTCGCAGTTAGTCCCCTACCCCCTCACTGGACGCAAGGCAGGGCATTACACTTTCCCAACTAAGCCCAGGATAGAGTGCCAGTTCATTGCTGATAAAGTGTATTTATAGAACCTAAATATAAATGGTTAAAGTGAGACTATGAATGAGGTCCATTTTGCACAGAACCTCTAGAGAACTGGAAAGATGTCAGGAAGGTCTTCAGTACAGAACCTCTAGAGAACTCGAGACATGTCAGCGAGGTCTTCAGAAGTGCTGCAGAAAGAGCTCATTGTGCTTTTTACATAGTTAGGAGCACTCTCACATGGCCAAAGCCCACCTTTCCAGGCAGACAGCAGGACTCAGAGCCAGCACTGCCCTGCACTGAAATAGTGTCGCATCCGGCCAGCAGGAGAGGGGCCGCCAGGCCATGGAACAGACCTCCTCCCCGGATTGAAAAGTCAGCATCCCCTGCTCCCTGCAGAGGAGCTTAGTCAACACTGGGGCAGGGATGTGTGTCACACATACATACACTTAACAGAAAAAGAGAGAGAGTAAAGCTTTTGGGCCTAATTCCTCTTTCCTCTACACACAAGGCCAGCACTGGCTTTGATTCCTTTGTTGTCAAAGGAGGATGAGAGCCAAAGAGAAACTGTAAGTCCTTTTTGTACACATTTATCTACTCGCTAGTGCTCTTCCTATTTCCTGGCTGGACTTGAAGTGAGGATGTTTTGTGGGTTGTAGGAGATGAAGGGGGGAGGGAGGCATCACTGTGTGTTTCCTACATGGCGCGCTTGTCCCCTGACTACAATTTCCTGTACCTGTGCCGGCGGCCACACAGGACGCTCTCCGCGTTTCCACTGCAATGTTTCGATTGTCATCACGTTCAGTCCGAAATTACTTCCCCCTGTGTGGTTAAGGAGGAAGAGCGTTTTCCACTGACAACTGCGACAGAAACTCAGATTCTCATGCACCTCAGGGTCACAGGTCAAAACCAGACACATACATCTAAAGTCTGATTTACACGCAGATCTCCGTTGACCGACAACCTTAATTCCTTAGTGTAAAAGCAAAAGGGATGTCCGGTCATCCTTATTCCAGAATAGCTTCAATAACGAATGATGCTGTCGATAATAAAAGCTATGATACACTATATGGACCACAGTACAGGAAACCTTATCTAATATGCACCATATACATACACATTACACATATATAGCGACTTTCTAGATACCCAAGGTTGCTTTACAATCAACACATTTCATATAGACACACTCCGGCGAGAAGCAGCAGCCAGTCACACACAGTGTACTCTCAACCGGAAGCGACATACACACACATACACATTCATACACACACCAGGGTAATTTTAGAGTAGCCAATTCACCTGATCTCCATGTTTTTGGACTGTGGGAGGAAGCCGGAATCCCTGGAGGAAACTGACGTGGACACGAGGAGAACATGGAAACTCCGCTGAGATGTGGACTCGAACCCAAGACCTCAGCACTGAGAGGTGAAGGTGCTAACCACTAAGCCACCGTGCCACCTAACCCACTTTATGGGTAAATGTATTGGGACACCTGCTCATTCATTGTTTCTTATGAAATCAAGGGTATTAAAGAGTTTATCCTGCTTTTGCTGAAGTAAATGTCTCTGCTTTAGGCTTTCTACAATATTTTGCAGCATTGCTGTGAGGATCTTTCATCTCAAAAGTATTGGATGAAGCACTTTTATTCCAGAGAACACAGTTCCGCTGCTCCACAGCTCAGTGCCCCTCTAGCCATATGGTGCAAGGGGTTCATGTTTATATTCTCCAGACAGTCCTATTTTATTGGCAGTACTTCTCTACAGATGATAGTTATTCAAACATCAGTGTCAGCTGGGTGCAACTTAAAATAGGTGAATTCATTCAATTCTATAAGTGTCCACAAATATTTGGACATATAGTATATTGATATTGTGAGAAATACTGTTTGAAGTATATCATGGAGCATATCATAGTCAGAATATATCATTTGTACTTCTACAGCACTCAACAAGAGCATGTATGTAAAAAGAGATTTTGTCCAAATATTTTGTAAACAACCACAGCCAGTGAAGAGTAACTACATAGTAATTATACAGGAACAACTACTACCTTAGATGCCCATTAATTTACTTAATTTGTTACCAGTTGTTTATCTTTTGAACACATTAATAGAAAACACTTTCCATAGCATTGCCTGCAAACCAAATGTCATCTATTGTGAAAAATGCATTAGAAATATGTTTCTGCCATACCTCTCACCCTTATCAGAGAAATATATTACACAGGCAACTCCCATTAATGGTGTAACCATTTTAAAAAGGCAGGGTTCCAAGTCATTACCTCACATTTCAGATAACGAGGTATTCCCCGTGGAGCAAATAAATCTGATGAGGCATGGCGGTACTGATGCAGCCACAGAAAACAGACAGAAAGGTCGGAAGGAGGTAAGGGGGTTGGATAATAGAATGGGCGTGGGAGGCCACGAGGAAGCGGGCAGTTTCCTCAGAGCCAACAAATACTCTCTTTCCCATGAACCCTCACTGACCTCATTGACAGGCCATGGCGTTTCAGAGACTAGAGAAACCTAACACTTGTGATGCCTCATACCTCACCGTGACTTTTAGCCACGGGCCATGGAGACTCCAACTAATAAGCTGAAGGCCCCTCACGAGCCAATTCAACAGAACCACCCGCTGATACTGGGATGACAACACAAACTAGGAAAGACGGAAATACTGCAGTTCTGCTCAGCAGATACACAAATAATGAAATGTATTTATTCCTTTCAAATGTGTACAATGCTTCTACATTAAATAAACACACCACAGAAACATGTTTACATACTTTTGGCAATAAATGCAAATAATTAATCATATACACCAGTCAGAAATAACATTAAAACCACCCCTTGTATCCTCACTGGCTGCCCATTTTAAAAGCTTCCATTATCATATATCAGGACCTCACACAGTACCACAACACAGCAGGTATTATTTGTCTGGTGGATTATTTTCAGCACTGCAGTGAACCAGATGTGGTGGTGGTGTGTTAGTGTGAGTTGCACTGGTACAAGTGGATCAGTTTTTAAACCCTGAGAATAGTCAATCAACCACCCAAAAGTGTTCTGTGGGCAGCATCCTGTGACCACTGATGGACTACAGGATGACCAACACAAACTGTGCAGCATCATAATAGCTCCTGTATCTGACTTTACATCTACAAGCTGTGTAAGGGGAGATTTTTTTATTAAGAAAGTGAGACGTGTAACCGAGGCGTGTCTTAGATGAGAACCACGAATCCACTTGTTAGTTTTTAAACCTTTTATTTTTTTTCAGAAAACAAGGAAAAACAAAATAACAGACATTTTATATCCAAGTTTGTTCATCCACAACTCAACAGCAGCTCCTCCCTCTTTCCATAACAAAAAAGGCACCTAAACACTAACATTAACCAGTATTATCCAGACACACACACACACACACACACACACACGCACACAGCTTAAAGCAACAGTGTCCCATTTAAATCTATAATGTGTAAACGTAAAATAATACACAATAAATAAAGCATTTAACTAAAATGAGATAACTGGAAATGTTGAAAGCCATAAAGAGGCATTTGGCTCCTACAAGCTGGATCAACAAGGTAGGTGTATCTAATAAAGTGAACAGTGCAGGGACAGTAAAAACAGTTTAAACAGTGAGTGTTTAAAATCTGGAGCAGCTCTGCTGCGTCTGATCCAGTAAACAGTCAATAACACACCACCACCACGTCAGTGTCACTACAGAGAATGATACACTACCCAAATAATACCTGAGGTGTTTTACAGGTGCAGAACTTTGTAGTGCATCTATATGATATGTAGAGCTGATAAAATGGACAATGAGTGGGTTGTTTTAAAGTTTTGGCTGATCACACACACACACACACACACACACACACACACACACACATATATATATATATATATATATATATATATATATATATATATATATATATATATATATATGAATTTGCCATGAATGATTTTAAAAATGAGCCTAACCATTTGCAACATTATTGAATCGGGGTTTAATATTGAGATTTCTACTAAGGTGAAGTAAACAAATTAAGGATTGTTCCCAGTCATTAACTAATTAGAATTCTCCTCATAAATTAGATTGTCCTTGGTCATTAACTAATTAAATGTGATTGCAGTGATACTGAGTCCTTTCAGCATGGGAACAGAGAACCTTTATGAAACAAAAGAAAACAATTTCAGCGTTCTCCCACAGCGAGGAAGGATGAGGTTATTCTGAAGGAAACCTTCTGCAGGAATACACTTTTTTGATCAACATCTATTCATACTGCTGTTTGCATTCATAATGACCGTCTTCCTGTTATATCTGCCACCAAGAAGAGCTTCTCTCATCAGCACCTACAGCTGCACAATTATATAAAGAGACTCTAGACGTGTGTTTGGAGGAGTAAAAGGGCTCTGTAGGGGTTAGTAACTGTTGGAGATTTTGTGTATGTGTTAAATCTAATCTCTCCTGGAGGTAATTAAAGCAGAAGTTGCTATTATCTCCTCACTCAGAGCTCTCCACAGTAGAGTACATTAAAAACTAGAACATTCCACAGCCTGATAATGACATTCTCGCTCTCAAAGCCGAGCAAATCATCACTAAGTAAATCTCAAGCTGTTTTTAATCACCAGGATAGTAACATGAAACACATTGTGGTGAGTGGGGGAAAGGGACAGTGGGGAACCTACCTCTGAGCTTTAGAATAAATATCTACTACAAGGTTAGTATAGGAGAGGGATACGCATAGTGCTTCATGTTATTCAAGCATCAGTTAACTATTAATGTTTAGTACCACAACTATACAGTGTTACATGCTTCATTACTGGGAACATTTTTACACAACCAGGTGCAACAGTGATAAGAATCCTGATTAGAATCACATTCAACAATTATACTGCTCTAGAGGCGCATTGATATCGATATTGAAACATCACAGTATCACAATATTATACTTTGTAATGATGTATCGATTCACAAAAACACAGTACTAATTTACTTTACATGCAACGGTTGGTGACTCCCAACCACTAGATGGCAGTGTTGCAGTCTATCTTCAGCCATTAGACTCTTCCACTTTAACAAAAACTAGTAGAATAAGGATGCAATGATGGCATTAGCATTTGCAAACCTATCTGTCATATTACTACCAATGGTAAAAATGTTAAAACAGTGTAATGTATCATCTTGCTTAGAGTATCACAGTATATTAAATCGGAACTCCTGTATCATGATACGTATCATATCACCAGGTTTTTGCAATAAACCAATGAATGTCCAAATTTCTCAAGTTGTTCTGTGTCCTACATGCATCCTGAACACTACACTGACTCTTCTTCTTGTTAGGAATGAAAATCACAGGGTCAAAGAAATATCAGTCTGGGAGGGCAGTGGTCCAAAAGGTCCTCCAGTAAACTAACATCTGTATGGGGGTCTCCTGGCAAATGAACATGGATGTATGTGTGTGTTAATAAACATTAGATCAGAAGCAAGTCAAATCTAATTATCAGGATATTTAGGGCTATAGATATAGAACTAATTGACATTTTATGGACTAAAATTGTGACTGTGATTTAAATTGTGATTATTATTATTATTATTATTATTATTATTATTATTATTATTATTATTATTATTATTATTAGGCCAAGAATACAAGAATATTATTTTTTTCCTGGTTTAAAGCTTGACTCATGAATGCAGTGTGCCAGACAACCTTGTGGTAGTGATATCACAACACCTGCAGGTTTGGTTGTCCTGGATTGCTTCGACTTATCTTCAATAAGCTCCCAAGCTCTGTCTTAGGTTACATTTTCCTACTTAAAACTTAAAACTACATTTTTATTAAGGTAGGCTACAGTGCAGCTCTTGCAATTTGAAAATTGCACTCTCTTGGACTGTGAGTTCAATATAAAAAACAATTAAATCTTTCAGCCCTAATGATATACATTATCATCAAAGTATTGTGATCCACACCGGTACCTGTATTTTTACTTTTACTGTACCTTCCTTCTCTGTGCTTTTGAAATGACAGTACATATTCACACCACTGATATACTGTCATCTTTCTTTCTAAAATCTTGAAAAGCCAGACAATGCTCAAAATGAAAATGTTAGTAATGTTACTTCATCCAGCCTAAAGGCTAATCGTTTTCTATTCGAGAGAATTACATTAAGAGCCAACACATGCTTACTTGAAATCAATACAAGTGGACAGATTCTTCTGCTGCCTCAGGCTCTTGTCTGTTGAACAAGCTTTGTTTCCGATTAAATCACAATCATTTCTTTTTTATATCTATACCTCCCTGCTCCCAAGTTTAGTGTTCGGTTAAGTAATTGGGGACCACTTCTAATAACTGGACCCAGTCTTTGCTATAGTAAAAAAAAAGCCAAATTCCCCAGCCACCAGACCTCCATGTGGTTTTCATTTGTGGAGATATTTAAGGGAGACACATATATCTGGGTTCCTTATGGTTGTGGATTCTAAATGATGACAGAGTCAATCTTTCTGCAGAAGCCTCCACCCAAGGTATGGGCCTCGGTATGCATAACCTGGCAAACGCTTAAGGAGCAAGACCTCTCCTGGGTTCACTAACTGACACCTGTGATGACAGACGCTCTAGATTCACTCTTTATTTGGAATTCAACCAAGAGAACCTCAACAAAACAAAATGTTTCACTGAAAAAAGTAATGCATTGAATTTACTGAATGCAAATGTGCACAATTGAACTTCCACATGAATAAAATATATTACATCTCACTTTAGAATTGTTTTCCAAAAGTATGTAAACTAAAAGATAAAGTGTTTTGAAAATGATGTGGAAATGATGTAAACATTTGAACTTCAGGGCCTCCTCATTGGATTTCTCATTGCAGATCACCACAGGCTGGTCACGGCCAGTGAAAGCCGATGTACCAGGGGAACGTTCCCTGAAGGGCAGGCTTTTATTCCTGAGAAGTGGGGCTTTTGTCATCTTAAACAGTCCTCTAGCTATTATCGCTGGATAACAGCATTTCCCTTATAGAGAGGTTGATTTCAGAGATGGTTTAAAGGAACTGTGTACTGAGGATAAAATGTTATGCATGACTATAGTGGACAAAAGAAGCATATATCAGGAAGCCCGATTAAACAAGAAGATCCTTTATATACCAAAAGCTGATTATCATTCCATGACAGAACAATAAAACCACTAAAGGGGGCATAAAGTGAATAGAGGCTGTATTGGAAGCAGCTGCCAAACGTTTTTCCTGTTGTTGAGACATGATGGCTTTAACAGACCATAAGAATAATGAAGTGCTGTTCAGCTGAAAGGGTTGAAAGGTAAAGTACTATCAGCAAATATACCAAAACTGACCATTTAGTATGGCTACTTGGGGTAGTATGTAGTCCTTGGGGTTAAGATTGGGCAATACATAACATGTAAAATATTTCATATTTCTCTAACAGATTCAATGCACTCACAGTTGCATGTGTATAGATATTGTTCATTTAGAAATCATATTTACATATTTTTCCACTTAGCCCAGAGTTCCAGGGCAGCTGTGGCCTGGTGGTTAGCAATCTTGTGACCAGAAGGTTGCCCATTTGATCCTCGAGCAGGTCATGACTGAAGCGCCTTTGAACAAGGCACCTAACCCCCAACTTCTCCACAGGCGCTGTGGATAAGGCTGCTTACCGCTTCAGGCGCATGTTCCTACAGCCTAGTGTGTGTGTGTTTCACTAAGAGATGTGTTAAATGCAGAGGTCAAATTCCATTTTGGGCAAACACATTGGCAAAAGTTGAATTTAAATCTGAATCAGCCAAGGCATGTCGAGAGACCAAATGTTTCTTCTCTACTTGAGAACTTGAGCTGCAAAGTTGCTAAGGTTAGAACTGAAAAGTCACCTAATTAACCAAAAAATCTAAAACTTCTCTTAACCCACTCAAACCTCAAGATCTTATCAACGTCTCACAGACTACTGGATGTGGTTTAGGACACTGTATGAATTACTGTGAACTATAAAACATGACAAAAGCCTTATTGGAAGACACTTCAGACAGTAGCAGGGCTACTAGAAGACTCGTTCAAGACACTTTTGTGACAGACAAGGTCATTAAAACTGATTCTCGAAAAATTCTGACTGCTGTGAGTGGGCTGTCTAAGATGGTGGTATCCAATTACTATGAGTAAGATCATCCTGTGTCTTAATTCACATTGACTACTCTATGAAACCTTAATTAAGATTAGGATGCAGTTTAAGCAGACAGAGAAGTTATACTGATGTATTTTAGCAGAAACGCCTGGACTATTTAGGTGACTAGTGAGATTTAGAGTATGTAATGTTTTCCATTTTGCACAAACAGATACAAGCCAATGATGCCCTCACTGACTCTTGGTAAAGTGAAATAGATTGAAACTTGCAAATTTGACAGTGATGTGAAACTTTAAACATCTACAGCACTTGACTCTCCTAAACATTTGATTGAATTATCATGTAGTTGTTGATTATTGTGGAAGCATACTCTGAAAATTGTGTAACCATTATAGTATATCACAATTTCATCCACCTCTGCTTTCCATATGCTTAACAATTCCAATTCTTCCATCTGAAGAAAACTACACCATCATCATTAACCATCTTAATAAGTAAGGGATAATGGCCTTCAAGGTGTCACATTATATGAAGTTAATGGATAAAAAAGAAGGAAAGTCCAAAGATTCTCTGCCAATTCCATTAATTTGTTTTAACAGGACACCTCAAAGACTGTTATTCCACTTATACCCCGGTTGCCACATTCTGTATATTTATTTGTGCAAAGAAAAGAAAGTAAACAAAACATCACAAAATTGTCCAATCAACTGTTGTTATACCTACTCTATCATAAGCTATTCATATTTGATGATTAATATTTTATAACTGGATCTACTTCATTAGTGTCATGTTATAGACACTAATAGACATATGCCAGCCAATCAGAAAAGAGTATTTCTTGTCTCTGGGGTATAATACAGATTCAACGGCTGAGAAGACAAGGCTCCCTCTAGTGCCATTAAAAGGCTGAAAACAAGCTGTAAAATTCATTCATCTTGTCCAAAATATCAAATAGCTGGCCTGGCTCCATGTTTTTGAAGATATGTAGGCCAGCAAAGCTGCAGAGGAGGGCTGAGGTCTTTAAAATGATGTGTAAATGGTGACAAAAGAAGACTAAGAAATGCCTTCATTCCTAAATGACCTTAAATGTATTCAATGACATTTCATAAACAACAAGCTGTTTACAGGGAGAGTGAGTGCAGAACTTTAGAATTTTCTATACATAAAGTTAAAAAGAGTGTTTAAGCTATCATCTGACTGAAAACGATTGTACAAAGCTACTGAAAGGAGCCAAATTGAGTGACAATTTTAGCAAATGCTTTCACACAATAGATGGATCAATATGAGTATTTCATTTCTCCTAAAGCGAAGGTGGAAAATGCTTGAGCAATTGTATTTAAGTACTAAAGTATTATTTTGAAAGCTGTGCACAATTTTCAATACACTTACTTAATTCCTTAATTTTTTTTAAAAAAAGCACTTTTATTTCTCACATTTCCATTTAGACCTTCAGAGTCAGTTTCGTAGATGGTGATTCAGATTAGTCCTGACTACATATCCATTTAAAATGCCCTCTTCAGAACTATGTTTAATCCCTGTTCAGAAAACCATCTCTCAAAGCACTAAGTAACCTAATGAAACTGCCCACTGACCTCTGTTAAGTTAATTTTGTGTGAGGGATGGTACTGACTATTAATGACAGCATTATACACCACCTACAGAAAAAAATGCATGAATTAAAATGGATTTTTACTAGAATTTTGATACAGTAAGCTTTCACTTAAAAGTGCTGTTTCTCTGGGCTTTTACTAATGAAAGGTTTTCAAAAAATTTTGATCACCACAATTACTGTTTTTCATTAAAATAATAAGAATTCCCCTTTTAAAGTACAAAAGACAGCCCTTACAAAGTATGTGCTGCTGTACTGGCTGGTATCAACATCACAGCAAACTCAAAGCTACCTCAAATACGCAATGTGTTACTCATAGAACTGACAAATCCATTTTAGGTGCCAAGAAACCTTCATATGAAGGAGTTACTGGAAGAACGATTAATAGTCTAGAAGCTCCTGCAGGAACCTCTAACTACATCACTGGGTTCACTCAAGCACCATGCTTCAGTTCTGGGTCCCTCAGAAAAATATCATAAGTTCCACAGAGAACCACCCTGGAGGCTCCCTAAAGGGTTCTGCCATTATAGAGGAACCCAAAAGGTGTTTTGAGTATCCATTTTCCAATATATCATAGTATTTTTAGTACATGGTCAAAATACCATTATATTATTATACATCTTCTACACATACAATAATACTTACAGAATTATTATTCTACACCCCTTAGTTATCATATAACTGTCAGAGTGTTAAACTTGACCTTAAAAGGGGGAATCCATGTGCATTAATGTGTTGACATCAATTTCCTGAAAAAAATGTAAGAGAGTAAAAGGCCTAACAGCGTTTATTGTTGTGGACAGGGATGGTTTTAGCACAAGGGAAAGTTAGGCAGCCCACTAGGGACCCCGTTAGCCAAGGGCCCCTAAAAATACAAATTCAGTAAACTGCATGTGTGATATTAAGTGATCATTTCTAAAACACACATGACTTGTAATAAGCTGTAATTGGCTTACAGTAATATCACAGCTCTCATCATGTTACAATCATTCATCCATAAACCCAACAGAAAATAAATAAAATATAAATAAAATTAAATAAATATAAATACAAAATGAATAAACTTTCAGAAGTATAATAACTTGGGTCTATGGCTTCTGTTCCTTTATTTTGCATAAGGTCTGAACATCTCAAAGTCTGCCCCTGGATGAGGCCACTATTGCCTCCTATAGATAATCTACTTCATACCTACACATGTGCACAGTATTAACAAACAACCTGCTACTTAACAGTGTTTGGGTTAAGTTTAGTACTACCATAAGAGTTAGGACCAGGGTGAATTTTAAGACTAGCTCTATAGATAGGAGCAGGGTTACAGGAAGATTTATGACCAGTGTGAAAGAGTAAAGACCAGAGCCTGGATACGTTTTAGGACTAGCTCTATAGTTAAGACCAGGGTTGTGGTTATATTTACAACCAGGGGACCAGGGTCTGAAGATGTTTTAGGACCAGCTTTAGAGTTAGAACCAGGGTTAAGGTTTACTTTAGGTTTTGGGTTTAGGTTAGGGTTCAGGTTTGGTTTAGAGTCAAGTTAAATGTAAATTAAATTTAAGGTAAGCGTGTACAAATGGTCTAACCAAATAAAATATAGGATGGATGGATGGATGGATGGATGGATAGATAGATAGATAGATAGATAGATAGATAGATAGATAGATAGATAGATAGATAGATAGATAGATAGATAGATAGATAGACTGATTGACTGATTGATTGATTCTAAATATATATTTAGAATCAATCAATCAGTCAATCAGTCTATCTATCTATCTATCCATCCATCCATCCATCCATCCATCCATATCTGTCTAAATAAACTGTCGTTGATAAAGCATTTAGTGTACATAGATAGGTAAATTGTCCTCAAGATTGAAATAAGTTGAACTTCCACCAGTTTTAACTTCTGAATCTATGAATGTGGTGACAGCTAATGTTGTTGAAGACCTAGTTGTGTTATCATGATAAAACTAGCTGTATTACTATAGTACCACTGTTGTACCATAATACAGCTCACTCTGTCAGTTCAGTGTACTGAACCATACAGCCTAAATACATGGTTCTACCCAGAGGTGTCAAGTAATGAAGTAAAAAATACTTCATTACTATACTTAAGTAGAAATGTTGGTTATCTATACTTTACTGGAGGCATTATTTTTGGACGACTTTTTACTTCTACTTACTTACATTTTCATTCAGTTATAGGTACTTACTTACATTTTAACAACAGCCTCATTATTTCTACATATTTTATTTCGGTTTGTTATCATTTAAAAAACATCCTCTCCAGATAAATTGCGCCATCCAGAAAGAGTGAATTTGACTGTGGTTGGATGAAAAGTATAAACATATACCATTCTGATACCTTATTAGTAAGCAATCCATCACACTTGCACATCACGTGTCTGGTCACTCTCCAATAAGCTCAGTACTACACATATATGGTCTCTAATATATTTGAACTGACTCAAATGTTTTCATTTTCAAGGGGCATATATGCAGCTGAAACAGGTAGCCATCCAAAAAATTAACATTACCATTTTAATATAACATTATAGTCATTACTTGCACAATGACAAATAAATTATCTTATCTTATCTTATCTTATTATTATGGCTTTCAGAAAAAAAATATTTTGGGGGTGGGGGGTGGGGGAGTGCACTATACGCCCCTGTGGCACAGCCTAAGTTTTGGCATTTGTTTTCCTTACATTACTTTTACTTTTATACTTTAAGTAGTTTTGAAACAAGAACTTTTGTACTTTTACTTGAGTAAAAAGCTTAAGTTAATGCTTCAACTTCTATAAAAGTCTATTTAAACCCTAGTATCTATACTTCTACCTGAGTAATGAATGTGAATCTGGTCTACCTCCTACAAAGTCCTCTCCTACAAAATATTTAAAACTCATTTATTTTCTCTGGCCACACTAGCAGCTATAATGAGTTTTAGAACAATTTTAATAACAAAACAACTTTTTATCATTTAGTTGTGATTTTTCTGTGCTTGAACTTTGATTTGGGCACTTGCTGTCTCTTTAATGTGCTGTATAAATAAAGCTGTGTGGTCGTTGGACTTTGTTAACTTTTCCCTAATGATGGTGTCAGAACTTTGTGAGCAGAGCTGAACTTTGTGAGAAGTGAGAGAAAGTCGCGAGCTCACCTGAGAAAGAGGCGATCCCGATCCAAATCCCACAGAAAAGCGAGCTCTCCCTCTTCATCTCCAGCTCTCCGGTCCTCGAAGGTGTTAAAGTACGTGCCAGTCTCGGTGCTCCTCTGGTGTCATTGACTCTGAGCTGCAGATGAAAGTCCTCCACTTTGTCCCGTCCAGGTGGCTCGCGCGCCTCTCTCTCATCCGCGCGAGCTTAAGCGAGAGCTACAGCACGACCAGCTTAAGCGAAGCGAGAGCTACAGCACGACCAGCAAACGCAAATGAGAAGCCTTTCCCCTCCTCTCTGTTCAAAACACAGGACGATACTCATGCAGACCTGAATGGATTTACAATCATTTCCTTTTGCTCTCGTGACTGGCTCAGCTCAGCCCTCTCACTGGGGCAGCGGCTCAGATTCGGACCTTTGGCTTAGAAGTCTCCTCCTCAATACAGAGGCTAGCTAAACTAGCTTCCCTGAGTCTGTACAGGCTTACATGACTTGTTTCAACTCATGAACATTAGGACTGGAGGTTAAACAAAGACAAGACGCTTGAGGAGTTCAGCCAAAAATCATATTTAGGGTTTTTCACTCCACATGTATCCAATCAGTCAAGACATCCCAGATAGCAGCCAATTCTGGACCAAATACAGCCCAGTTAAGGCACTGGATAGAGAATTGTGGGCCAAAACTGGCCTAGCAGTCATATTTAAGGCTTGATAAGTGGAATTTGAATACAACCTTTCATCTGAAATGTTTGAAAGCAAATTTATTTTGGCCCAACTGTGTCATTACATTACATTATATTACAATGCATTTAGCAGACGCTTTTATCCAAAGCGACTTACAATAGTGTCATCACTGTGGTTCAGATCAGGTTTAATTAAGACTGTAAAACTGAGATTTAGATTTGAGATTGAGACAGGTTAAACTGATTTGGATGAAGGTATTAACATTATCCCACAATATATGGGCCAATGAAAAGAGTGTGCCTCCACAATAATAATAGTGATGGGATATCAGGGATGGCAACTATGACATACTTTTCATGTGTTTATTTTTAGTGGTACTGTGCTGTAAATCACATCATCTAATTTGAAAGAACTACATTAACCCTCCTGTTATCGTTGGGGTCAATTTGACCCCATTCAATGTTTAGCATCTTTAAATAAATTATTGACATCTTTTTTTGTTATATATTTAATTACTTTTCCAAATTTAATGATGACAACTGGCTAAACATAAAATTAACAAGATGATATGTTTTCAGATTCAAATTGACCCCAGGCTATTTTATCTGTATTAATCATATAAAATATATCAACAAGAGGAGAATGTGTCTGAGACAGAGGATGATGTTGAAGAGGACCCTCACTGTTGACCCTCCTTTTGTCTCTCAACCACCAGCAAACATACAATCTTCCAAAAATGGAAAGTTATTATGGTCTGTCTCCCCTCTTGAACAACTGGGCAGACTTAGTGGTAATGTCATCAAAATGGTTCCAGACCCAACCAGATGTATTTGGATAAAATTACATATTCAAATTGACCACAAACATAAGACATGTTACTATTCTTTATAACAAAGTTTGTTTTTCATTCCAAATGTTGCACATAACAAACATATGTACTTAGAAATCATATAAAGCCATTAAAACCCCAAAAATATATCTATTTCCCATTTTAAGTAAAACAAAGAGATTTTATGGTGATTTGCATATTTCTCCATAGTCCTGTAATGGTTATTCTAGATGTATAAAGTTGGTGCGGTGAGGGGGTGGGTTATACAAGGTTATTTAAGTAGCCGACAAACCAACATAAAGTATGTGACGTAATTTGAGTAACAATTCTAATTGTAATAATTTTCTGGAGGTTTAAATTGCTGTGGTCAAATTGACCCCAAATATAAACGATGTTAGTAAATTTTAAGGTAATAGGAGGGTTAAGATCTGGATGCATTGAGAGAAGTTTTGGTGATGTGTTTTTATAGAAATGCCTAACACTAATTTGGGTGACCACTGATGTCTAGTGTTTGTTAGCAATGTTAGCCTCACAGATCTGGTTGTAAGCTTTTAAAAAGCTCATTCCTAAACATGTCATGGCTGTAAAATAACTGCAACTGAGATGTAAGTGAAAAATGTTAAAAATATGATTTTTAGGTGAGTCATTTGCTTAATCTATAATTATAAAAGAATTACATTAATTGATTTGATTCAAATCTGTTTATTATCATCAGATTAAAAAATATGATAATTACCTACAGAAGCAAATCATATGAAAGACAAAATTGTGAATGATATTTATTAAGGTAGAAATTATGTACACTTTTGAATCCATACTGCATGTATGAATATCTTCATAAAGCAAATAAATGTAGCCTAAATAAATTAGGTTAACTTATGAATCTTGTAATGTATCATTACAATGTTTCTGGCAAAATACAAAAATAGAAATTATGAGACTATATTTTTTATTGTCATGTAATTTACTGCCTGAAGTAAGTCTCACGGTAGTGTGACAGTTTCTCAAACAGTACAGCATGAAGGCTTGATGGTTATGTACATGCAGCAGCAGTTTCCACACTTGGTCTTTATGCACCAAGATTTCCATTGACTCCCTGAATCTTTTTATGATATTATGAATTGTACATGGGGTAACTGGAAATTTTATATTTTACTGATACATTACTTTAATTAATGGCTTTTTATTTTTGACATATTGCATTTAACACCCTCAAATGAATCATATGTTGTTCTTGGGTTAGAACCCACTGTCATGTAAATAGTGTTTGGTGTAGAGAAATATAATTAAATCTTGATAGAATTTCCTGAATATTTACTGAACCAGTAAAACTAAAAATTTCTAAATTTCTAAATTCTATTTATTCATAAGATGAATTCTTACAAACCCAGAGGTTACAATTTTATCAGAAATTGTAAAAACTCTTATTCTCTTCATGGAAAATTTACAGAAAAATAAAACAAGAAAATCAGATATAGAGATGTATAAGTGGTTATTCCCTGTTTTCCTGCACTGCAGCAGCTTGACATATGGCTCAGTTTGACCTCAAACATAACAATAAAAGCTTGCTAATAAGATAATGCTTCTTGTGCTACCAAAACAGCTCCCACCCACAGTCATGGACTCCTCAAGAACATTGAAGGTGTCCTATGGTATCTGGAGATCATGTAAGTTGTGATGAGGACTTGTTTCAACTCATCCCATACATGATCAGATTGGAGATTTTTTCAGTCCACTTTTTGAGGATGAGGCTTGTCTCTTCTGATATACAATCTCTGAAGTCTTCTAGCCTTGGTCAAAGTGCCACAAGTTACATTTTTCAAACATCTAACACATCCTCTACAAGAATAATATAGCCCAGAACTTCACATACTCCATTATTATGAAATATTCAGTGTTATTCACTTAATCTGTGAGCGCTATTAATGTTGTGTCTGATGGGTGTATATCAACACATTTCTAAGACATGTATCACATTCTGCAAATGCAAATGGTACAGAAAATGCTTCTTGGGCTTAATGCAGTACTGCTGCTCTCTTCACTGCTTCATTTTTTGGTCCAAAGAGTCTGACAGATAATCACTGCCAGAAGTTCATTTTTAAGGTACCTTTAGATTAGGAGCTTCCTTTCCATACATATTTCCCATGTTCTCACAGGCATTTGGAAATCATCCCATTCCTTATAGACACTACTTTTGACTAGTTCAAAATATTAATCCCATCTCTCAAAAGCCAAATGCTCTTGGGAAAGCAAGCTAGAGACCCAACTCCCAGACCATGTATAGCAGCTGTGCTGTAGACGGCCACAGTTTAATTCAGTTTGAAATACAACTTCATGCATCTGTCAAGACGCATGAAAATGATGATTCTTGTTATTGGTCCCAACTGTTTAACCTCTTAAATTCTCAAGCTTATCACATCCTAAGGCTTATTATTCAGTATCTACATGCAAAACAGTGCAGACTGGCTCAGCGATACTTCAATTACAAGAGTGTGGAAGCAGGTCATGGTCACTTAGGAACTTAAACATCATCTTCTCCCTGCCATTACATCTCTGAAGTTTTGCCTCTGTGTGTCTTGAGCTGCATGTACCAACAGCTGGCGCAACAGCTTTTCTTGACACTTCACTGCCTGAGTGTTAATCAGACCCATCTAGCTCAGAAATGTTTATAATTGGCAATTATAACATGCAAAAGTCCTCAGAAGTTCAGAACTCTAGAAATTAATTGTGTACAGCACTTTGATATCTACAAATATTGCAATGGTCCTTATGCTGCTCCTTACGAGTTGCTCTCAGACTTTCCAATTAAGCTCTGTAGGGTCGTCTCCTGAAGTGGGGGAGGAAGAAAGAAAGTGAGAGACTGAGGAAGGACATATAGTGTATTCTGTACATACACAGACCTTTGGTTTTCTTGTGTATGCTCACTTGATCCTGAACATAACATGTATGGACAAAAGTATTGTTATACATCCTCATCCAAGGTGTCTTTCAAACTCAAGGGTATTAAAAAGAGTTTATCCTTTTTTTGACAAAGCAACTGTCCCCTGTACAGGCTTTCTACAAGATTTTGGAGCATTGCTGTGAGGATTTGATTGAATTCACTCATAAGAGTGTTAGTGAGGCCAGGATGTTGGATGACCATTACTCCACCTCATCCCCAACTCCTCAACTCATTTCAAAAGTACTGGATGGAGCTCAATGCTGGGGGGCTTTATACCATAGATATACTCTATATATACTTTGCACTCTAGTCTACACCTGACATTAGGCATGTTCATCTGTTTTTAGAATCCTTTTCTATTGGCAGGACTTCTCTACAGGGACTAGACAAGCTGTGTGTGTGCATTTGTACATCTGTTTCAGCAATTGGTGCAACGTAAAGTGCAGAAAATATTCATTAGAAGGGATGTGCACAAACATTTGGACATATAGTTTAGGGGGAAAAATAACAAGGTGCAAACTTAATTTTAATTACATTCTCCTTAAAGCATTTCTATACAAAGGTGAAAGTGATCTGAAAACATGTGGAAGGTTTATTTGTATAGTATCTGTACAATTTGTATTGTTTTTTATGTTTTTTTGAAACACTTGGAATGGCACTTTGTTTTATAAGAAGAACTGTTAATTGGCAGCTCAAAATAGTCTGAAATTAACAACCGGAGTAGAAAGAAAAGGGTTTTAGCTTTCATATGAATCCTCCATTTTGTGTGTACTTGAGAAAATAAAGTACTGAATCTCTGAATGTGAGGTACAGATGCTGTTTGTGCTGGTATACTATTTGTGTGGCACATTTGAATTATGAACTATTTTTTGGTATACAGTATATTAAAGTAGAAAACATCACATTAGGCGGCACGGTGGCTTAGTGGTTAGCACGTTCGCCTCTCAGCGCTGAGGTCTTGGGTTCGAGTCCACATCTGAGCGGAGTTTCCATGTTCTCCCCGTGTCTGCGTGGGTTTCCTCCGGGGACTCCGGTTTCCTCCCACAGTCCAAAAACATGGAGGTCAGGTGGATTGGGTACTCTAAAGTGTGTGTGTGTGTGTGTGCGTGCGTGCGTGCGTGCATATGTGTACACCCAGTGATGGATTGGCGCCCTGTCCTAGGCTTGGATGAATAGTTTAATGCCCTGCCCTGCGCCCAGTGGAGGGGTAGGGGACTAACCGCGACCCTGATAAGGATTAAGCGGGTGGGATAATGAATGAATGAACATCACATTATATTATAGAAAACATCAACTGATGTTTTCCGTCCCTCCTTCTGACACTCAGGTATCCGACCAAATCTCAACATGTTTGGCTGTGATCTCTACATGAATGACAACCCACCACCTGAAGCTCAACCCTAGAAGACTGAGCTTCTATTCATTCTTGGAATGCCTGGTTTGCATCTTGACCTTCCTATTATGTTTGAGAATTCCAACATTGTTCTATCTCAAGAAGTAAAAAGCCATGGTGTGATCCTGGACATCCAGTTATAATTTTTTACTTACCAGTACATCACAACTTGACTTGGTCATGCAGGTTCCTCCTCTTCAACATTCTTTGGGGCGGCACGGCTTAGTGGTTTGCATGTTCGCCTATCAGTGCTGAGGTCTTGGGTTCAAGTCCCTAACTGGGTGGAGTTTCCATGTTCTCCTTGTGTCTTCTTGGGTTTCTTCCGGAGACTCTGGTTTCCTCCCACAGTCCAAAAGCATAGAGATTAGGGGAATTGGATACTCTGTGTGTGAATGAATGTGTATGTCTGTGTATGAATATATATATTCCCAGATACTAGGTGATCTCCCTAGTGCTCGATGCAGTCCTCCAGGTGAACGGTCGCTTCTAGTTGAGAGTACGCTGTGCGTGACTGGTTGCCACTTCTCGCCAGTGTGTGTGTTTGAGTGTGTAAATGGAGTGCGTTGATTATAAGGCATCCTTGGGTTTGAGAAAGGCACTATATAAGTGTAACATTCAACATTCAACAGATCCGACATTTTCTAAACCAGGATGCCACCCAGGTGCTTGTCCAGTTTCTCTTCATTTCAAGACTTGACCACTGCAACTCGTTCCTGGCTGGTCTTCCTATGCAAGCCATCACTCCCTTGCAGTTGATCCAAATGCAGCTGACCGAGCATGCAGCTGCTCAACCGGTCTTCAATCAGTTTAAGTTCTCTCTTGTCACTCCACTGCTGCTTTCACTTCACTGGCTTCCTGTAGCTGCTCACATCAGATTGCCTACAAAGCACAAAATGGCTGTTTTTATTTGAGATTTAAATTAAGCAAAATGTCCAATTATGGTTTCCATTCTCTTGCATTTTCTCCTGATCATTAGCACTTCCTTCACAGAGCAGGTTTGGGGGGAAAAAATCATTATTAATTTATTGTTATTATCTGCATGAAACCCATCTGTCATTTTATCATATTAGAGACTGTGAGCATTCCTCTGTAGTAGATCACAAATGACTCATTATTTATATTAACCCATTAAACCATAATTCTTCATCCATACATTCCGTCCATTATTACACCCATTTAATCCTTATCAGGGTCACGATTAGTCTCCTACCCCCTCACTGGGTGCAGGGCATGGCAGCATTACACTATTAAACTTAGCCTAGGACAGGGTGCCATCCCATCGCTGGGTGCACACACACTCACATACATACACATACACACACACACACACACACACAATTTAGAGTACAAAATCCACCTGACCTCCATGTTTTTGGACTGTGGGAGAAAACCGGAGACACCAGAGGAAACCCACGCAGACATGGGGAGAACATGGAAACTCCGCTCAGATGGGGACTCAAACCCAAGTTTTGCTGAGAGGTGAATGTGTATAAATATATAAGCTAAGAGTCAGGAACTGAGTGTGGGTCAAAAAAATAACCTTCAGGGGTACACAGAATTTTTAGAATTCTCTGTCTGCATCTGCATACCTAAACCTTTGGTGTGTGTCGTGTACAGAGTTGGTATAGTGTAATGAGTGTAGTGTAGACGGTTGGTATAGTGTAGTGTAGACGGTTGGTAAAGTGTTTTGTGTGTAGTGTAGACGGTTGGTATAGTGTAGTGTGTGTAGTGTAGACAGTTGGTAAAGTGTAGTGTGTGTAGTGTAGACGGTTGGTAAAGTGTAGTGTGTGTAGTGTAGATGGTTGCTAAAGTGTAGTGAGTGTAGTTTAGTGGGCTGGTATAGTGTAGTGATTGTAGTTTAGTGGGCTGGTATAGTGTACTGATTGTAGTTTTGAGGGCTATTATAGAGTAGTGATTGTTGGCTAGTGGGCTGGTATAGTGTAGTGATTGTAGTTTAGAGGGCTAGTATAGTGTAGTGATTGTAGTTTAGAGGGCTGGTATAGTGTAGTGTGTGTAGTTTAGTGGTCTGGTATAGTGTAGTGATTGTAGTTTAGTGGGTTGGTAAAGTGTAGTGAGTGTAGTTTAGTGGGCTGGTATAGTGTAGTGATTGAACTTTAGTGGGTTGGTAAAGTGTAGTGAGTGTAGTTTAGTGGGCTGGTATAGTGTAGTAGTGATTGTACTTTAGAGGGCTGGTATAGTGTAGTGATTGTACTTTAGAGGGCTGGTATAGTGTAGTGATTGTAGGTTAGTGGGCTGGTATAGTGTAGTGATTGTTGTTTAGTGGTCTGGTATAGTGTAGTGATTGTACTTTAGTGGGCTGGTATAGTGTAGTGATTGTAGGTTAGTGGTCTGGTATAGTGTAGTGATTGTTGTTTAGTGGTCTGGTATAGTGTAGTGATTGTAGTTTAGTGGGCTGATATAGTGTAGTGATTGTACTTTAGTGGGCTGGTATAGTGTAGTGATTGTACTTTAGTGGGTTGGTAAAGTGTAGTGAGTGTAGTTTAGTGGGCTGATATAGTGTAGTGATTGTACTTTAGTGGGCTGGTATAGTGTAGTGATTGTACTTTAGTGGACTGGTATAGTGTAGTGATTGTACTTTAGTGGGCTGGTATAGTGTAGTGATTGTACTTTAGTGGGCTGGTATAGAGTAGTGATTGTACTTTAGTGGGCTGATATAGTGTAGTGATTTTACTTTAGTGGGCTGGTATAGTGTAGTGACTGAACTTTAGTGGGTTGGTATAGAGTAGTGATTGTACTTTAGTGGGCTGATATAGTGTAGTGATTGTACTTTAGTGGGCTGGTATAGAGTAGTGATTGTACTTTAGTGGGCTGGTATAGTGTAGTGATTGTACTTTAGTGTGCTGATATAGTGTAGTGATTGTACTTTAGTGGGCTGGTATAGTGTAGTGACTGAACTTTAGTGGGCTGGTATAGTGTAGTGATTGTACTTTAGTGGGCTGGTATAGAGTAGTGATTGTACTTTAGTGGGCTGGTATAGAGTAGTGATTGTACTTTAGTGGGCTGGTATAGTGTAGTGATTGTACTTTAGTGGGCTGGTATAGTGTAGTGATTGTACTTTAGTGGGCTGGTATAGAGTAGTGATTGTACTTTCGTGGGCTGATATAGTGTAGTGATTGTACTTTAGTGGGCTGGTATAGTGTAGTGACTGAACTTTAGTGGGCTGGTATAGAGTAGTGATTGTACTTTAGTGGGCTGGTATAGAGTAGTGATTGTACTTTAGTGGGCTGGTATAGAGTAGTGATTGTACTTTAGTGGGCTGATATAGTGTAGTGATTGTACTTTAGTGGGCTGGTATAGTGTAGTGACTGAACTTTATTGGGCTGATATAGTGTAGTGATTGTACTTTAGTGGGCTGGTATAGAGTAGTGATTGTACTTTAGTGGGCTGGTATAGTGTAGTGATTGTACTTTAGTGGGCTGATATAGTGTAGTGATTGTACTTTAGTGGGCTGGTATAGAGTAGTGATTGTACTTTAGTGGGCTGATATAGTGTAGTGATTGTACTTTAGTGGGCTGGTATAGTGTAGTGATTATACTTTAGTGGGCTGGTATAGAGTAGTGATTGTACTTTAGTGGGCTGGTATAGTGTAGTGACTGTACTTTAGTGGGCTGGTATAGTGTAGTGATTGTACTTTAGAGGGCTGGTATAGTGTAGTGATTGTACTTTAGTGGGCTGGTATAGTGTATTGATTGTATTTTAGTGGGCTGGTATAGTGTAGTGATTGTATTTTAGTGGGCTGGTATAGTGTAGTGACTGAACTTTAGTGGGCTGATATAGTGTAGTGATTGTACTTTAGTGGGCTGGTATAGTGTAGTGATTGTACTTTAGTGGGCTGGTATTGTGTAGTGGATGTAATGTAATTTGTTGTTTTGAAAAACAATTGATGTTGCATGTCATGTTGCATCAAATGGATCAGCAGCACAGTTGGTTGAACATAATAAAGTATTGATGAACTAAACCAGGCATCGGATGGTACAATACTGGACTGCCATGTTAGGTTTGGACAGGGTTAAACTAACATATAAAATCACTACTTACAATATACATGATTTGTTATTCTAATATTAGTGATTTTCAGAGTATAAACACTTTCCCAATAAATATGCTCATATGCTCATTACTGTTTTTCTTATCTAATATGGAAAAATTTACTTACATACAAATCCTTCATTCTTATTAATGATACATCTACTCCCCCACCTCAGTTCGGTCTTCATCACTCTCTCTCCTTAAAAAAGGCTGTGGACACAAACCATGCTCCTTAACTCCCAAACCCAGATACGCATGGCCTGTATGAGTTGCAATCATTTCTTATTTCTGTTTTTGGAAATAATAAGACAATTTTGAAACTAAAAACCACACGTGAAGCAAAAGCACACTTAAACAGCAGGCGTGTGCTAAGCCCAGCTACGAAATCCTGACAGCCAGACCCACATCAGGCTCAATAATTCATTTAGAGTGTGTGTTTTCTCAGACCAGCCAGTGTTTGATTTGGCTCTTGCACCACTCATTAGTGAAGCCGTTATGGTGGGCAGTGGATTCTCAACTCCATGCATTTTTCAACCATGTACATGAGCGCAGAGGAATGGGCAAATTAACTAATTTAGGCCTTCCTCAGCTCATCAGATGAAATGGCCCTCATAGTACAACCCTCCTCATTAGCAGGGCTGGTTAGATGCAGACCTTGAGTTTACGTCTCTACTGGGTTTTCATACGATGTAACAGGACTCTGAAATAACTGGAATAAGGTAACAAGGCACAGTGCACTGTAATATATACATTACTCTGGCATTTTAGACCTGTAATGGCAATGTCTGTCTCAGTTTCCAAGGTCAATGAAATTTCATGTGTGGTTTCGACTCGAGCATGCATGCTACACCAATATGGCCGCTAATGTGCATACTCTGTAGAAAATACTGTCAGCTTTATGTTAAATATTTATAGCAATATACTATTGTATTGTCACTGTGAATTCTGGGAGCTGAAGTCCATTCTTAACAGTTTACACAAATGAGCCAAAAAACGATATGATGAGGTGAATAATGTTTATTATCTTGTAACACTATGTGAAGGTCTGGGATGTATTAGATAAAAGAACAGTCAGTTCCTGTTGGAGAAATGGGCAGGCATAAAAACGAGACATTGACCAGGGTCAAAATGTTATGGCCAAATGATGTTAAGGATTTGCTGCTAACATATTGGTACCTCTTGATGGGGCCTAGGGTGGGTAACAAACATAAGCATCCCTTGAGGGCATCTAGGGCGGGAAAGCCTCCCTACTGGAATTGATACATCAGCTATGGGAGGCTTCCGTAGCCCACTGAATGCCAACAAGAGGAGGAGATGCTGTACCACACCACGCCTGGAATTACAGACATAGCAGGTTTACTGACGGCCTTCCTCTTCAGGCACCAAAAATCCCCCAAAAATCTGGGAAAATATTTAGAGGACACAAGTTGGGGCAGAGCAGGACACCTACAAAAACCTGTCTACAGAGCAGGAAAATGAAATGCCTCCATGCCAGAGCCTTTAAGAAAGCCAGTAACCAGCTGAGCATGTTGAACTGATTACTGCCTCTAATCAATGAGGGGACAGGGGCTGAGCCAGAAGAGTAGGTAACCCAGTAATGAGACAAGAAAAAGGCCCATCCGATCAACCAATTGCTACTCTGCAGGAGAAGTCCCTTACTTATTGAAATTTTTATGTCAGTCAATCGATTATTCAAGGCCTGTATTTACAATTACCATCCAATTAATCAATCATTCGCTTCAGGCAATCAGAACTCAATACTGCTGGTGGAATAAAACCAGTCATTGTAATGGCTGAATAACAGCAAGAAGATCAAACCTTTGTTTTCTATTTTTTTTTTCCTTTCTTTTTTTTTCTTTACTGATTAACCGACAAATTGTAATGTAAAACTGACAGTTTATTACACAGCTTTCAGGGCCGAGAGAGACTTCTGGCCACTACATTACAATATGTAGCACACTGAAAACAAAAGGGTCCTGAAAGCCCTTTCAGGGGTTTCTCAGACTTGTGCACCAACACCCTTAAAAGTGCTTCCAGGAAACGTTTTTTAAGGTTTGTTGAAGAACACTTTCTTGATAGATAAAAGGTTCTTAGAGGAACAGAGTAGATTATAGTGATTATTGGGTCCTGATATATGTAAGTGCTGCAACAGAACTAGAGCTGAAAATAATATATTTTATATAGTAATCATTATTTATTATATTAACAAAACATTACGTTTCCAGGAAATATGGTCCAAATCTCCTAGGCATGATGCTGCAGGGCCAAATGGAGCCTTATCAGGATTCTTAAATCCTCTTATTTCTGCACTGCACTAAAAAAATATGCGTTTACTTTGTGTGAATTAAGTAAGAATACAATCTTTGGCGGCTATACTTTTAAGTTGTAATCCAAGAAAAGTTCAAATATTTCTTCAACAAAGAGCATTTTCATTTTAAATAATGGCCTCAGTGCGTTTTAACTTCCATCAAAGTAAGAGTCCCATATAGACCACAGTGGACATTTCTCTTCTTTGTGTGTTTGTTCGCACCATTCCAGTGCAAAATCCGGCACAAAATGGAGATCAGGAAAGCTGCCGGAGAGCCTATAACTGTGAAGAAAAACAATGACTTAAGTGAAAGTCTCAATATTATTGTAGGCTCTGCTTGTTTCTCTACACCTCCAGGCATTCACCCTCTGACCTCAGAGAAATGCTGCTTTCAAACGTTTGTAATAGAGCACGTATTTTTTAAAACCTGCCCACAAGCAGCATGGCTTACCACTTTAAAAACACCATCAACCTCCCGCTTACTGTAAACTGTCTGCAACAAAATGCATTACAAACTCTACATGATGAGGTTATCAACAGCAAAGTGTGATTGCATGATATAATCACAGTAAATCGCTTATGTACGTCATCACTTGATACAGTATTTTTTCTTAAAATGAGTAAAGAAACAATAACTGATAGATTAAATCAATAAATGCATTTTCATGGATCTGTTGCATAACAATTGTGCTGCCAAAACCACTCTGACCCATCAAAGCATGGACTACCCAAGAGCTCTGAAGGTGTTACTGCAGATCCTCTAGGTCCTGTATGTTGCGAGGTAGAGCTGATGTTTTTTAAGCACATCCCATGGATGCCTGACTGGACTGAGATCTGGAGAATTTGGATGCCAGGTCAACACACTGAACTCTTGTCATGTTTCTCAAGTACTATCCTGCTGAAAGAGGCCACTACTACATTAGGGAATACTGTTGCCACAAAGGAATGTTTAGATAGATAGCTGTCATATATTTTATATTCATTACATGTAAAGTAACATGTTAAGCCTTTATTTGTTTAAATGTTGATAAATGTGACTTATAGATCATAAAACTAGCAGTCCAGAATCTCTAATAATTAGAATATTTCATTTAAATTTTAAATAAATTACTATTCAAACAGTATCAACATTAAAAGAAAAAAAACTTGAAATATGCCACTTTATGTGTAATGAATATACAAACACAAATAAAAAATGGGACAGTATGAAAAATACAAAATAAAAATAAAATCATTGCAGACAGTATGAACCAAAGATATTTCATGCTTTGTCTGGCCAACTTCATTTAGATTGTTATGTAAATCAATTCCTGCATTCCAAAAACGTTGGGACAGTAAAGCATTTACCACTTTGTAATGTCACAACACTTAAAAGACATTTTTGAGGATATCGAGAGATAAATGTTTCAGGTGCTATTTTGTCAAATTCCTAAGGTGGACAATAGTACAGGGATTTTGCAATTTGCATTTAAAAATTCTCCACACATTCTCTATTGGGGACAGGTCAGGACTGCAAGCAGGCTAGTACCCATACCCTCTTCTTCTGCAGCCATGCCTTTATAATGTGTGCAGCATGTGATTTTGCATTGTCTTTTTAAACATTGCATGTACTGTACATCCCTAGAAATGATGTCACATTGAAGGCAGTTTATGTTGCTCTAAAATGCCATTGTAACCAACAATGCTGTTCACCTGTCAGTGGTTTGTTGAACATTTTCCATGGCATATACTTTCATTTTTTAAATAATAAAAAAAAGTTCAAATGCTTTATTTAAAACTATGATAAAATCCACATATTCTACTGCTCTAGTGGGGAGAAGTATTACCACTTTCTACCTCAGTTTTGGTGTTTCCAAGTTGTTGACAGGCAATTTATAGACTTTAGTACAGAAGTTTACTCTACCAAATGTTTAGCAGATACTTCACACAATGAATCGTAGGACTTAAAGATATGGTGGATGTGTGCTTTGAACTATTGCTAGTGCTATAGCACTAATTTCACTAATATTGAACAATATTACCTTTGCCTTTCTCAAAGACATATTGTTTAGATACTAATCTATCTATTATTACTGATTTCTGAGGTTGTTTATGGGCTATTACATCCTATTCTGGTTGTTTATGAGATATTATCCCATTCTAGTGATTAATACTGATTATTGAGGTTATTTATGGGCTATTATCTCCTATTCTAGTGATTAATACTGATTATTGAGGTTGTTTATGGGCTATTATCTCCTATTCTAGTGATTAATACTGATTATTGAGGTTATTTATGGGCTATTATCTCCTATTCTAGTGATTGATACTGATTATTGAGGTTGTTTATGGGTTATTATCTCCTATTCTACTAATTAAGTGTTTGATGTGGTTGTTCATGGACTAGTCTCCTTTTCTAGTGTAGCCACAATATCCAGATAGGTTCTGGAGCAACAGCATTTTTTTATTTTATCAGTATTTAAACAGCCTAATTATTTTTATTTTGTTCCTAAATAAAGTTGTGTGTAAAATTATTGATGCCCCTAAACATCAAAACAGTGTATCATTGTTAATTATTAGACTTATCACTGCAATTAGAACTTTACTAATCCCATGAGGAAATACAAATCATGTTGTTGTTGTTATAATTATTGAGTTTTGCTGTCTACATGAAAAGACAGTATTTCCTGTCCAGCAGTGCTCTCAGGGGTGCAGCTTAAGGCCTTGAAGTGCCACGGCTCCATCTGCCACATCCTGAGGTCAGAAAACACACACCGGAGCATCCCGTTCACCGGAAGGAAAGAGGACCATGTCACTCACCGCTGTGTACTGCCCAGAACTAGATATACCTGACCAATCCTCTGAATCACACTGTTTCCACACCGTTCACTTGATTTTTGTCTGCCTCATCGTGTTAGGTGGTGTGTGTGATGAAAGGAGTCAACTAACAATGAGGTTGCAATTAAAAATTGGAAACCAATAATAAACGTTGGTCCTTGTATTGTTCCAAATGTGCTATTAACTTTTCAACCTAGCAGACACCTACAAAGTATTGACTTGCCTGAGATGTGACTGAGCATGTCTAGAGTCAAAAATGTTAGATGAATGACAAAGAATCTTAAACAGCAGTAATAACGGCCTCTGTCCACTCAGAGTCTGTGTTTACTTCTTTGTTGATGGAGTTTAGAATGATTTTTAGCTCCACAAAGTGCCCCTTTGTCAATTCTTGATGACGGACTATCCCATTCAGACTTACAGCTTTTACTTTTAGTGTAAGAAGCACACTCGCACACCAAATCTCCACTCAAGATGAAAGGAAAACACTGCAGAACCAACATGTCCAACTTTAGTAATTAACTCATCAGGAGCATAAGCTCTGTGTCAAATGAATTTGACAAAATGCAGAGTGCAGGAATGTTAATGGGCCATTTAAGTCTTCGTTCCATCTCCTTGTTTACAGACAGCTTGACCTTGGGGGAAGCTACAGAGTCCTCCAAGCTAGCAACACCCGCCAAAAAGACAGGGGCTGTGCCACATCCTGTCCCGACGTACCCCTCAGGAGGACAGTAAAGTAGTTTGGGGGCACAAGGCCCGCCATTCTGTTTGTTTGACCCCTCACAGGGGGCAAGAGGAAAGAGGATGTTGAAGCATTCGCCTGCTTTCACAGATAACACCACTCCATCCTTGCTGTTTTGGCCATCCGGGATGCCACCCCCCAGGTGGACAACCTCCAAATCTTGTCTTCTCTGTAAAACTAAGATAGTAAGAGAGTAAAATGGCTTGGATAGAAAGCAATGATCAACACTGATAATGGACAGTATTATATAGCATAGTGCTCATCTTATGCATCCTCAGCCTGCCCTGAGTAGATTACTTTTGTAATACAGTACTTATTATAAATTATATAATTACAATGTAATCAGTGATGTAAAATCTGATTACTTTTGGATTAGATTTAATATAATTAGTTTATTTGGTTACATTATGTTTGAAGATACAGGCCTCTTCTTTCCTTCCCTTTTCTGATAAGTATTTATTAGTCACCCAGCTGTTATGCAGTTTACGGGCACACTCAGAAATCCAACAAATAAAAAAGTGCTTTTTGGATGTTCAAGGCCATTTTTTTGTACATGAAAGTATCATTTGAAATTTTTATAAAATGTCTTTGTGTTACTGTGTGATTAATCATACTTTTGCAATCATCTGCAATCTTTCACAACCCACCCACCAATACTGTATGCAAGTAATCTGTATGCACAAAAAGTTTCAAACAATTCATGAATGAAAGTGGCTTGTGGTCCACCTCTTACTGCAACTACATTAGTGGGGACTGTACTGTTTGTTTTTATCAGTTATCAGGGAGGAAGAATAACAGGGAGTAAATCTCCACTGACCATCTTCCTGTCATCTCACTGAGCTTGGACAGTGTGACAGGCGGGACACTGTGATCTGCATTCAAATGACTACATTCCAATGAAAATGCTTATCAGCTGAATACTGAACGTGCCAGGCATGAATACCATGAACGTGCTATCTAGACTAATGAGGATATTTTAGTGAAATAATAATATTCTCATTTCATTTTGAAGGGAATATCACAAAGCATTCCAAGCAAAAAGGAAATGAAGCCACAGGGCTGGTCATTAAAACGGATTCCCATTTGATTTATTATAACCGTTTCTTACATACACTGATAGAACAGCATGTTTGTAAAGAAATATCATTTGGCACAAATGGTTTGGATTGTTTACAGTGATTTAAAATAAAAAGGTTTTAGGTTTTTTTTATTTAAAACAAAAATATCAACGAGGAGTAAAGCATATTGATAATTTAGTTAAAAACCTTCCAGCATTTCTAAATACATGGTCATATAAGACTATGTGACCCCCTCAGGGAAAACCAGGCCAAAGTCACTGAGCAACTTTGAGATATCATGTCAATATCGCGTCATTCACATTAGCGACAAAACTTAGCCACTCGGTATTATTGTTGTAAATGAAAGATAATAGTCTCAGATATCTATCGTAGTACATATTGTGATCAAAAACAAAACTTAAATTCACAAAAAAGTTGTTTTGGAAAAAAAAAAGAATGACTTTGACCTGGTTTTCCCAGGTGGGTTCCCATATTATGACAAGCCCTGGATTGGAATTAAGTCAGCTTGGGACATCACAGATGCCACATGACATTGTGATTCCCAACACTTTCCTTGTTGCTCCTGTGTCATTAAAGAGGTTGACTGGTCCACCGTGGTGCACTCATTGCTTTGCATCTCTCACCAGAGTTGCTGTTCCCCTCTGGCATCAACGGCCCACGGGGCAATGTTATGACGTTGGAAGCCACTCAATGTACAAGAAGTCCATTCTTGGTACATCTTCACTATGGCAACTCTAGTTAGAAGTTTCCGAGATACTACCACCCTTCAGCCTTTATCATGTCTTTGCAGATATCAGTCAAATCATACCCTTTGCTCATAGACACTCTGCTACAACCAACTAGTGTGCTCATTTATTTATATGTGCAGCAATCCCTGTCGTGGCATCTGTGACATCCCAGTCCAAGTTCATTTCAAACCAGGAGTGGTCATAATATTCTGATATGATTTAAAGGTTTGGATTGAGGTCCAAAAGGTAAAATGCTCAAGAGCAGGTGCAAATAAAACCTCATAAAAAGCTTGGGTTGCTGTTTTCACGGAGACTAAATTTTAGCTTAGGGTCATGCTGCCTGTGCAATGTGGAACACTTGGCTTCATCAATGTCAATTATCTCAGCAAAATCCTATCTTTGGGCATCTGCTTGGAACTGGCAAAAAAGATAAGATTTAATAAGTCTGACTGATCTTTTTTCATATATTTGATTGCAGAGTAGACTTTGTACATGATATTGAAGCAAGAAGAAAGTACTAATGACAGCCATTTGGATCATAGCTAAATTTTGCATGTTGCATATGTTGAAAAAGCAAAAGCCCTTACGTATGTCCTGTAACATTTAAAATTCACAAACTTTTACTGAAGGCCCACTTTTAGGCTATGGCTATGCTTACATTACAGGATTGCACAAGTGGCACAAATTAGATTTTTTTTTCTCAAGTGTACCGTGATATGATTTTTTTTCCCCAGAGTTATGTGAACACATATCTTTGTAAATCACATTTTAGCCTCTTTTGATAGGTGCGTCTAGATCAGAAAATGGCTATGCGAACACAGTGAGTTCTGTTTTTATACATTATTTACATTTCACTGCTCATGGGAATATCACTGTAGTGATCATTTAGCCGTGAGTCAGTAGCAGCTAGCTTCATGTTAGAATGTGCGCACATAGAAACTTGACAGATATGAGCCACCTACACAAACAAATGTGAACTAATATAAGGCCTGTAATGTAAATGTAGCCATAGAAATTCTCACAGGTCTCTCAGAGAGACTGGCTGGGGAAATGGAGTAGGCGGATAGGCTGTACTTGCTGGCCAGGCTCGCTAAGGCATGTGCTAAAGAAGGGATAAGCCTTTCCTCTGGGCCCGTTTGAAAAAGAGTAGAGCAGACGCATGTCATCAGCGTTATAGAAAGAAATCCGACGCTCCTCACAATCCACAAATATCCCGATCCTCTGAGGCCGGGAGGTCATGGACAGCGGGGTCCAGGGCTGAGTGCCTGCTGAATACTCACTGCTGTTACGCAGACGGAGGGTCCAGTAACCATTTTCTGGACACAGCTTGACCCGAGCCTGCCGATCAACTGTTTCCAGAGCAACACCCAAGTCCCATTTGGGCTTGGTGCCAACGCCTACCTCCCAGTAATATCTGCCTGTCTGGAAGCCTTGGGCTGCGAGAACGTTGACACACTGGACAAAACGTTTGCGGTTGAGTTTGTAGGGCTGCATTGCATCATTCTCAACCACTTGGGTCTTATCTCGAGACAGCAGCAGGCTCGGATGGACTGTGTCCTCATCAAATGTCAAAGGCAGTGGGCCTGTGGATGAAAATCATAACCAAAAATGATAAACATTGTTAAAAAGATTATACATTAGACAAAAAGGCAAAGAGTTAAGCTCCTTGTTTAACCTTTTAAGTTCCTTGTTATACTTATACAAATCAAATGTAATTACATTTACATTTGTACTAACAGGTTCTGCACTTCTGAACAATTGACAACATTTTTACACTGAATGACTTCGAAGGGTTAACAAACTATTACACCTTGCAAACCTTTTGTTATTTTACTAACAACTTAGCAGAATAATTACCTGGTTTTAAAACATGAAACATTTTCCGCCACACAGTATACTGAAGAGGACCTAAATATTTGCTGGTAAATGCAGAAATATTTGGTCCTTTGATAGCTTCCACCTCTGGTCTGAAAAGGACATGTCACATTTCAATTAAGCAATCATAATTATATCTGTAGACATTATTCAGACTTAGCTCATTGACCAAGACCATTGCTCAAGAAGGTAACAAATGTTCAGGAAGCTCACAAGATTCTAATCTAAAAGTAGCTTTGAGAATAAGACAGGCCATATCAGTAGAAGACATATAATAGATTTCTGCAATTACCACTCACCTGGAATTCAATTCTGGCAGCTAAATGGGAAGTAAGAGAAAAGCAGACATTATCAAGATGAAGGATATGTTTCATTGGCTTTATGAAAGTGGAATTCTGGTCTATGGGGACCACTGCAGCAGCACTTCTCCATCTGCCAGCCAGCACAGAAACAGATGCTCTGATCTGCACAATACTGATATCAATAGTCCTACCACTGTAGAAAATGTAAATTAGGTGCTGGAAGTCACTATTTCTTTCTAATATTCTATTCCAGCATTCAAGCCTGCAGTTTTTTTGCAAGCATGAACATTTTCAAAATATCAGCACCACAGAAAATGGAAGTAGAGGAAAATGACTGCAGTGTGTGAGGGGAACAAAGTCATTTCTGAAATAGTGGCAGACATCCAAACAGTGCAGCCTAACATCAATAATGGAAATAGCCCATCACCTCCACCAGTATGCTGAAGCTTTCACTGCTGGTGGCCTGCTGGAGTATGTACATGTTCTGCTCCAGTTCACACACAACTGCATGTAAGGCCTCCAGGTGGCGCTCCAGGTTGTTTTCCAACACCTCCTGATCCCTCTTCACCTGCTCCAGCATGGCCGCCTCCTCCTCCTGCAGGAAGTGATGCAGGGCCTGAAAGTTGCTGTGGATGTGGTCCCGGAGCTCAGCTCCAACTTTCTATTTAAAAGGGAGAGAGAGATTTGTATTAAGATTAGATTAGATTAGATTAGATTCAACTTTATTGTCATTGTGCAGAGTACATGTACAGAGCCAATGAAATGCTTACTTCCATTAAGTGGAAGTAAGTGATTTTAAAGAAACAACTAAAAAACAACAGGAATCTAGACCAGTTGGTGGTGCGAATAACTGATTCCTGATTATTGCTTGAAAGTTTTTACATGCTCAAAATGTTCTAATGAGACTTACTCATCATTGGTTAATATTAAAAAATGTTAGCAATGGTGAAACATAGGTGTGCTACTTTCAAAGTTCAGCCATGCCAACCCTACTTGTGAAGACTGTGGGATTAATACAGTAGAAAATTATACTGCAGACTATAGAATTAAAAAATAAAGATCCATAAAGAATAATTTTATGATTGTATCGTCGTATCCTAAATTGAAATCAAATCAATTTGTAATGTGCCAAGAGATTCCCCACAGCAAACAATTTCCCTGCTCAAACACACTTGACTCATCTCATCAGTTAATTTCTAGGTTCAGTTTGTGTTACAGCAGGGTGCTGACTTCCCCGTTTGCCCTCATGGACTATAATTGAATAGCCCTGTTCTAAATGACAGGAGATAATGAACAGTCTGCCTTTCTACAAAAACAAAAACAAAAACAAAAAAACATTTGCTACAATAAAGAATCACAAACATTGGGGAAAAAAATCAAAGATTATTAGCATTATTTATCTTTTGATTAATGGCTTCGGCACACAGAGGAAGGCCATGTGGTGAAACACATCTGTTCTGCTGACCATTAAATGAACATTTATTAGAAATTATGCTAATGCTAGTGCACTTCTACAATAAACTTACTCTTATTGTGTGCTGCTTCTCCTCATCGTCACGGATCATTGTGAGGAATTCTTCTTTACGCAACTGATGGCAGTGCAGGCGATCTTTGAGCTGTTTCTGAAAAAGTGACATTAACAATTGCAGATATAGGTTTTATTATTGCTATAATTACTTCGGCTTGGCTAATTCATCTCTCTTCTTCGATATTCAGTACACGCATCATTATAGTTACATCTATAATTAGGAAACACAAATATAAATATACAGTGACACTAAAAGAAAGGCCATTTTTAATCAAATTTTAGGCAATAGTTAAGTTTACTAATGCTAACGTTAGCAGTGCAACCTTAAAATGCTTCTTTCTATTGATGTGGAAGTGTCTAATGGATGAAGACAGATTTACAACAATGCTATCTATCCGTTGAATGTTTAAACAGAACACAAATGAACCACTGTCAACCACAAATCTGAAAACTATTATGAAAACTATTAAAGGCTGAAATATCTGTCAATAAATTAAATTACCCTTAAGGATCTTTTACTGAAATAAACCTATTTTTAGATTGCACAGTGGAAATTTTACATTATATTCCATTATGTACATTAAAATATCTTGTTTAAATTATAGGCACGATTTTCATAGTAACTAATCAGTTATTGAATGAACGGACTTTATCAGTTCATCTATAAATTATTAATTATAAAGTTCACTGTGTTTGAGATTCAAATGTCACAAACCAAAAGCATAAACATTTTTATACATGTATAGCACTAAGTAATAACAATTAGGATAGTACTAATAGTATCAGTTGAAAGAGAACTAATAATAATTATAATATAGTACTAAAATAAAATTAGTCAGATACAGACAAGAACATCTCAAATAAGCTCATACAATACAAGCCAACATAAGTAGAAAAGATACACCAGATATGTTCTCCCAAGATGGACCCGTCACATAGTTTAAATCAATCTTGTGATAGTCACAAAAAAATGTTGAAAAAAGGAAAAGCTTTCTGAAGATTTTATGGTAATCAGACTGTCAAAGAAAACTGAAGGCTATAGATTTGGCAACAGAGGAAAAAATAAATTCCTACTGAAGGTTACTTTCTGCTCAATTACAAACATAAGAGGCTCCAGGCTCAAACAAATACAGATATATTCAAAAGATCTAAGGACCTGCACTTTGACCTCATATCACGAAGCCATAACTAAGATTAAACATTCCTTTTTAGTATCATTTCCAATATTTTTAGATCAATGCATCAACACTGCTCCATGACAGACTCAAACTACAAGTAAAACTTCAAGTCTTGTAATGACACAGATAATGAAAAACACTTGTCTATAAACAAGTGGTTCTGAATTCAGGTTCTAAAATCATCATGCCCTGTATATTCCAGTATTTTCTCAGTTCTATCATACTTGATCTAACTAAACACCTACTTAATAAGCCCTTACTGAGTTGAAGTTGGAGTGAGAGAGCAGACACTGCTGTAAACACATTAAATGATGTGAACAGGCTAAATAGTTTAAAAAACACTCAACACTGAACACTCATGTGTGTTCAATCTACAGTATAGAATATTGTAAGTTGTATTGTAGGGATGATATTTATGCAGTATTGTGCTCAACTGTATCCCAATATGCTTTTCTGAGTTTATGGATAACATCAGTGCTTAATGAAATACTCAACTGCATGTTTCATTAAAATAGAGAATAACTAGTCCTCTTTACATGACAGCTGTTACTTGAAACCAAAATGGATCCAGCAATCAGGAAATACAAAACAGACTAGCACTCAGTTGAACAAGATTTTCAAACGTAATGATGTGCCTCTTGAAACAAAGACTAGAACTGTCTAGACTATGGTCTTCTCTGTGGTTATTCATGGATGTGAAAGCTGTACAAGAAGAATATTGAGCCTTAAACTTTGGTGTTAGGGTAGACTTTTGAGAGAATCTTGGACATCAAAGAAAACAAACAGATCTATCAAATCTCTGTGTACCTAAACATTCCTCATCTTTCACTAGAACCCCAGATAATCAAACTAAAGCTCTCTTTTAGACACAATATAAGACAGTTATGCTTGGTGTCTTTATGCAGCTATCAACCTCAAATAGGTGCTTCTAATTTAGAATAATAAATGGAGTGGAGGTGGACTTTTTAGAAGCGGACTAACAGGTCTTTGAGGGCCAGAATGTTTGCTGATTGGCAGGTGTTCAAATACTTATTTGCAGCAGTAACACACAAATAAATTATTTTAAAAATCATACATTGTGATTTCCGGATTTTTTCTTTTAGATTATGTCTCTCACAGTGGACATGCACCTAAGATGAACATTTCAGACCCCTCCATGAATTATAAGTAGGAGAACTTGCAAATTCGCAGGGTATTCAAATACTTATTTCCCCCACTGTATATAGTAATGAACAGTTCAAAAACAAAGTCCTCACCTGTAAATTCTTCAGATATCTGTTTGAAGAGCTTGCTCTGACTTTCTCGACCAGGCCAGCCACCAGGTAGTTGGTCTGAAATTGTTTGTTGGGGAACTCTTGTCGACACTGGGGACACAACACTGGTCCCCGGAGGCTCTTCCAGTATGTAGAAATGCAGCGCTTACAGAAGTGGTGCATACAGCCCAGCATCACCGGCTCAGTGAACAGGTCACAGCAGATGGCACAGGTGAGGTCTTCCCTCAGGGTGGCCTTAGTAACTGTGCTGCTGGAGGCCATGGCCAAAGACTGGAATTTGGTCTTTCACTTCCACTATTATCACTCTCTAGTCACAGGATAGAAAATGGAAAATAGCATGTCAGCACATTTATTTCTAGTTCTTCCAGTTTGTAATGACTGAGCATTCAGTAAGACCTGAGAAATAGCTTGATCTTGACAAATGACAAATGTAAACAAAATGAAAGCTTCTTATTGGAATTTCCCATTTCACATGAAATGGTGCAGCAGTTAGCCTGGCGTTTATGGTGGAAGGGGAAATCCAAAAGAGGCTAACTTCATTTTTTTTCAAGTGTAATGCAAATTAACCAGAAGATACGGTGGCCCTGAAGTGCAAACCACAACAACATTAACAAAGCGCTATTACAAATCACAAAACGCAAAAAACATTAACGAAGCGCTATTA
>BRDA01006902.1:175616-223355 GCA_036984385.1 Crenuchus spilurus
TGTAATAGCGTTTCGTTAATGTTTTTGCGTTTTGTGATTTGTAATAGCGCTTTGTTAATGTTGTTGTGGTTTGCACTTCAGGGCCACCGTAAGAAGAAACAATCACAGCAAATAAGACTATCTAGCATACTTGACTGTTGTACCAAAACACCCCCAGTCTCTTGTGTATTTAAACTTACAACCTCACATTATATTTATATGACCTATTTTATTATCTTTATAGTACTGCTACATACCACTCAATTGCAGCACTCTGCCATATTACTTATTTATTATTATTTTCATCCTGTCCACCATTGCCTGTGTGGGTAGGTGTTGATGCTTATGTTACTGCATTACTGTAAACTACATTGTTCACTTGTGTGTTGTTCTGAGAGTCACCGAGACTAAAAACAGTTTCCTTGTATATACAAACGTATTTGACCAATAAAGTGTGATTGTGAAGAAAGAAAACAGCATTTACAGGTTCACCTCAAAATTAAACAAGTTTATCTGAACACATTAGCTTTTGAACATTGTGTTTTAGCTGTAACCTGCTTTATATGTGTATAATTCGTCTAGACAGTAGGTAAAGAGTAACAGTATTTGCAGAACAGACTAGCAAAGAGAAGTCAACTTTAACGGGTTTATCCTAACAGTCTGAAGTTAGCCAGCGTTAGCATAAGCAGCTAACAGCCCGTATGTTTGTAAACATTACAGCGCTAGTCAGCTAAGCGGAGCTAATCTACCTAAACTACCGCTACAACTCACGAAGTAAGATATGTAGACCATGGAAATAATTGCTTACCGTCGAGTTATAGTGTTTGTAGTTAGTTTTTGATCCAAAACATCAGAGTTCAGGGTTACATGACTCTCCAGGAGCAGATGTTCACTTAGCAGGACAAACCGGAAGTCTGTGTGTACTTTCAGCTTCACTGCTTATGTAACATCAACTTTGTACAAAGTGTTTTGGTCCTCAGAGAAAGTGAGAGAATAACTTAGCTAATACAAAAGACAGACAGTAAAACAGCCGTATTACAATAAGCAGTATTACAATATAGGTGTTTTTATGAAAGTTAGAATATTTAATTTGGAGTAAATTAATATTCAAACAGTATCAACATTAAAACAAACAAAGCCTTAAAATATGTCACTTTACCTGTAAGTTTTGACAGTTAACCTTTTTCAATAACATTATGAACACAAATGAAGTTTTTTTCTTACATTCTAGTTTTTGGAGATACACTAGTATGTTTTGAAGCCTTTTCCAATAAAAAAGGATCATATATATGCAATATTTTAACTTAAAACAAATGTGACCCAAATACAATAGGAGCATGTTAACCGAATATTAAGCTGGGGGACATAGTGCCCTGGAATAGGACCCTGAGAATTTCTAAAACTGGGAATTTAGAACCCTTGACATATAGCATGCTCGAAATGTAGAACCTTGGGAGCATGGGACTCTTGGAATTTAGACTCTCATAATATAGAGGTAAATTAGGACCCTAAAAACATTGATCTCTGGGAACATATGATCATGTGAAATTAGAACCCTGGAAAAATAGAGCTCTGGGAACCTAAGACCCAGGGGAAATAAGACCTGTATTATAGTTTACAGTGTAAAATCTTCTGTTCACTGCCATTTTTCTATTTAGTACACTCTTTGAAAAGATGGTTCTTCATAATGGGGCAGCACGGTGGCTTAGTGGTTAGCATGTTTGCCTTTCAGCTCTGAGGTCTTGGATTCGAGTCCCCATCTGAGCTTTAAGTTTCCCATGTCTGTGTGGGTTTCCTTCGGGGTCTCCAGTTTCCTCCCACAGTCCAAAAACATGGAGGTCAGGTGGATTAGATACTCTAAATTGTCTGTCTGTGTGTGTGTGTGCATCCAGCGATGGATTAGCACCCTTTCCTGGGCTTAGTTGAACAGTGTAATGCCCTGCACTGTGCCCAGTGAGGGGGTAGGGGACTAACCACAACCCTGATAAGGATTAAGCAGGTGTGATAATGGATGGTTCTTCAAAATCTATTCAGCATTTTTTTCTTTTATGAGCCTAGAACCTAATCTAATGCTTAAATGTTAAATGAACTGCTTAATCGAACCACAAATATTTAAAATGAGTTTAGATTTGCGTCACATGTCTAACCAGTGAAAAGTTGTGGTTAGTGATACCTTTAGCTGAAAAAGTTTGAGAACTACTTTTAAGTAGAACCATGAGACGGTTCTTCTAATGCTACAAGCTGGACATTGTAACAACACAGAACCACGTTTTTTATGCAATAATAGAACCATTTTCAAAAATGTTCTGTATACAGTCATGTACACAACACATCAGTCTGAAAACAGATTTCACTATGCAAAGAACCATTCAATCATGTCTTCTTATGGTTATAAATATAACAATGTCTGTTACTAAAGAGTCTTTTTAAGAGTGATATTACAGTTTATCCATAAAGAGAGTATTCAGATAATTGTTTTTCCATCCATAATACATTAATAATACATCACAGTATCTTTTTTATAGTTTTGCCCTCAAAGTTTGGAGTGAGAGTTAAAATGAACCTTTTTGCTGCTCTGCAGTGTTCCTGATAAGTTATTCTGTTCACATGTTTGTATGACAGCCTTTTCCCCACATAAATCTCCTGCTGTGTACATGTCATACTATTCTAATTAATCCCCAGCTTAAGAACACATATCCTATTTTCATTCCTCTCACATGCTTCATGATTATGGTAATTTATTGGAGCACTGGTGGAACGGTGAATATATTACATAAAACGTTGTTTATTTTATGTCATGCACTGTATATCACTGACACTCTACACTGCATGGTCAAAGTATGTAGACACACCCAAATGTGCCAATTAACCATCTCATTACAAAATTGTTGCATTAATATGAAATTAGGCCCCCATTTGCTGCAGTAACAGCCTCCAATAAGCCATGTCAGTTCACTTTGATTATGCCAGACCAGCATTAGTTAGGCTGATGGGATTGAGGTCAGGGCTTTGTGATAGCCATTCAACATTTTTCCACACCAATCTCACACAGAGTTCTCTTCACTGTAATAAAGGACTTTTTCACAGTTGGGATGGGTTTGGTCAAGTGTTTCTGAGCCTGGAAGTTGTACAGTGAAACCCAAATATCTCCCCAGATAGCAGACAATTGTGTCCCAAATATGACCCAATTAAGTCACTTATGGAAATCATGAGTGTACTGTAAGCTTAAACTGGCATGTCTGTAGCCGTCATGCTTAAGCTTTGTCAGAGTATTTGAACTCTGGGCAACTTGTGACCAAAATATAATCTACCATGTGAAATGTTTGAACGCCATTTCTATTTTGGGCCAAAACTGATCCAGCCGTAGCCAGCTAACTGTATCATCCTGGAGTTTTCGTTTAAATCAGGTTAAATTTAAGCTGCATTAAAGCACTTAGAACTAGGAAAAGTCATAACCATCATTTCATGGCAGTACATTGGCTGAAGAAAGGAGTAGTTGTGGGCCAGTTCTGGCCAGTTGCTATAAGGGTCTGGTTCTCCTGAAATCAGTGATCTGGAGTTTGCTTCAAGCACACTCGGGTGCACACTGCTACACATGTGGATATGCATGTGATGTTTGTTTTGTAATGTGACTTACTGAATCACTTCCTGTTTTAAGTTTCACAGTGCACAGTGAAATGTAATGTATCCAAAAATGTTGATCGTCATTACATCAGTATTTCTATCCACAGGGAATAATAAAAAGCAGTACCTGGGTGAACTTAGTACTTAACCTGCCTAACAACATATTGAATTGTGCGTTCCAAACCATTGATAATGAGCACCTTCCCCAGCTGAGCCCAGAATCGGTCCTGTGTGTGGAAGCATTAAGGACACAGTTTAAACCATTCAAATACAAACAGGAAGCATTATCCTCTCTCTTATCACTTCAAAGAACACCTTACTACTGCTCTAGAGTTAAATGGCAATTTGTTTTATGCCATGCGATGCTTAACATTACCTGCAGTGCAACTGCTCGGCCCCAGAAAAATTCAAACATCTGATAAAGAGATATTTTGCTGATGTTGCTTGCCGAGGCTGTATGAAACTGTTGACTGGGGCAACTCTAGCAGGTCAAAAACAGACTTTTTTGCCAAATATAAAAGTGTGACAGTGCCAAATTGAACATCACTGTGATTTTGAGATCAACCCATTTCTACTGTCAGTGTTCTATGGAGAATTACTGCATTTACTGTTAGCAATGAATGTGGTTGAGTACACTACCAGCCAAAAGTTTTAGATCACCCCAATTTTTCCAGTCATTTATTGCAATTCAAGTCAGGTTTTAAAAAAGTAACGTTACCCAAAACAGAAATTTTATTTACATTACAGAATTATACACAAAGGCTTTTTGTCAGGCAACACAAAATGGGTTAACAGGTGAAAGCTGTTTTTTGTGTGTGAGTGAGAGGCACCCTGAGCAACCATGGCTACCACAGCATTTTGCAGCTCCATGCAGTACCTACAGGTCTGCACCTAGTTGATCAGAGTTTCATTCTACAGCAAGATAATGACCCAAAACATAAGTTCAAGCTCTGCCAGAATTACCTCAAGAAAAAAGAACAAGATGGTCAGCATGAAAACATGGAGTGGCAGCACAGTCTCCAGACTTAAACCCCATCCAGCTGATTTGGGATGAATTGGACAGAAGAGTGAAAGCAAAACAAACCTACAAGTGTCACACATTTATAACTTCTGCAACAGATTTGTGAAGAACTGTCTGAAGAATATTTGATGTCTATTGTAGAAAGAATGCCATGAGTGTGTTCAGACATTATATCTGCTACAAGTGCTACTATGATAACTCCAAAGTTTAGATACATTTTAGTTTATAAATTGATTCCATGATTTCTAACTGCAAGTGCTTATTTGTACTATACTTTCATTTCATTGAAACATTGAGACATTAAACTGAATAATTTTCAATAAGTGCCTGGAAATATTGGGGTTTTCTAAAACCTTTGGCCAGTAATGTACCTCTTACTCTTTACATGATTTGAATGTATTGCCAAGTGTTCCAGATTATGGTATCATGCAAGATTCTGCTAGCTGTTTTTTAACTCTGTACAAATGAATGCAGATGTGTATCTTTGCCTGTTCTACCTCTGTGCATTTGAATTCTAATATTATATCATGTTATGCTGCACTCGTTTGATAAAATCAGCATATAGTGATTAACTACCTAAAGTACATAATAAGCAGATGACTGGATAGCAGTCCCCATTAAAGGAAAAACACATTTCTCTTCCTTTTTCAAAATAAACAGTAATGTGTACCATTCAATCTCCATAAATGGATATTACTCTGCAAAAATAGCCTGTTGTGAATGAGTTGTTTTTATGATGTCATATAAACAGTGTTTCAGTCTTGACTGCATTTTGAATCAGGCTCGGCACAAGGCAGCCAATAAGATCAGTTTGCATTTGACTATTTTACATACATTTCATAATAGGACTTCAAGGGAAAGAAAATACAAAAATGGATAATGCTCACAAGTAAATATTCTGGACCAGTTCCAAAGCTTCAGATTAAATCTAACCTAAAACAATTGTCAGTGGTGACTCATCATTAGCACTGCAATTTAGCCTAAGACTGGCCCCCATCTGAGAAACAGGCTAAAATACTGTGAACTATTATATTGTTCCAGTAGAGATGGGTGATTGCAGAGCCTATTTTTTAGCACTTTGCTCTGGCCCTCATTAGCACTTCAGGAGTCAAATCAGGTGTGTTAGCACAGGAAAACGCTGACCAGTACAGTGCTGTGGTCTTCTGGGACTGCTGTTCCTTGCAGCTGAATGAATAGCAGTAAATCATTTATCCTCTTTTTCTTCCCCACCTAATGACAACCACAGGCCTCTGAAAGACCTGCTTCTGCTGTAATTGTGATCATTTAACAATGTGTATGAGGTGTATGGTAATTAATTGGGGCATATTAAAATTGTAATCTACATAATTAGGCCTTTGTTACAGGTAGCAATTGCAAATGAATGCAAAGACAAACTGCAAGAGACTTATAATGTGTGGTAGCATCCATCCTTATCAAGTAATTAACAAGTACATCACATTGAAGTGCTTGCATCCTACATTTTATTACCCCCTTGAGGCTCACTTATGATGTTTTTCTGGGTGAGCATTTTACATAAACATGTTCCAACTCTCTTTACAGATACAGACTTTTATTGTGGTGCTTTTAAGATGGAAATATGTGCATGTTCTCTGTTCTGATTGGCTGGTCTGTATTATGTCTCATTCAAAAAGCAGTCCAGGCTGAAATGCTTGAATGTAAATAGGTGGAGCTAAACCTCTGTAGGTAGTATATGTAAATCAAGTTCAAGTTCAAGAGGTTTTTATTGTATGTACAATACAGTACATATTAAAATTAAACAATTTTCCTCCAGGATCATGTGCAACACAGAGCACAAGTGCAACAAAAACAAACAATAAACATACAGTAAACACAAGCCCTAATAAATGCTAAATGCTAATAAACTGCTGCTAGAGTGACTAGATGAAGCACATTACAGGATGAAGGACAAATGTGATGTTGGTCAGTACGTCGAACTGAGTGATATTTAGCAGCAGATTTATGATATTTAGCTGTGGTTTTATAGTACAATGTATAAAGTACAATGATTATATAGGCAAATACAATGCTGTGCAAATGTGCAGTGATATTTATTTCCTGTGTTGGTTTCTGTGACAAAAACTATGAATTCAAAGCAGGCTGTTTTTGCAGTTTAGTGTCCATGCACAGACCGTGTGTTGCAAGGACTCAGTTGAATGATATATTATGAAAATTTAACAGGACTTGCACACAAGGTTATTTGTTTTAAAAAGGTGCAGAAAAAATGGGTGGTGAAGGGAACCAGACATCTGCAGCATCTGAAGCTACATTACCGTGATGAGCTATATGCCATGCAAGACAGAAAGTACCCAAGGAGTTTTTAATGATAATACAAAAACTCAGATGTGCTGTTTCACTGGTTATTTTGAATAGTACATATACATACATATACATTACACTTATATATCGCCTTTTTAGACACCCAAGGATGCTTTACAATCGACACATTTCATATATACACACACAGACGAGAAGCGGCAGCCAGTCGCGCACAGCGTACTCTCAACCGGAAGCGACCATCCACATGGAGGACTGCAACGAGCACTAGGGGGATCACCCAGAACAGAGTGCCAACCATATCTGGGCATACATACATACATACATACATACACAGACATACACATTCATACACACACCAGGGTAATTTTAGAGTAGCCAATTAACCTGATCTCAATGTTTTTGGACTGTGGGAGGAAACTGGAGTCCCCGGAGGAAATCCACTCAGACACGGGGAGAACATAGAAACTCCACTCAGATGTGGACTCGAACCCAAGACCTCAGATTTGAAAGGCGAACGTGCTAACTACTAAGCCACTGTGCCGCCCAATACATACTGTATGCTTTATACTTGTGTTGATATTGTGACTTCTGGTACCTGTCAGCACCAGTGTAATATATTCTAAGTCTGTCTGTATGTTTCACTACAATGTTCAATTTCACATCAAACCATCTGAATGATTTTGTTTATATGTCAAAGATGGACTTGTGTACAATCTTTAACCAATCACTGGAATTTATTCCTAATATTTTTTGGCACACTATTTCAGTATGAGTGAATCAGACACAAGAGAGATGCTGTTTTTAAACACTTCATTGTCAATATGGGAGTGAAAATAGTGCACCAACCAAAACTATCCAGCCAACACCGTCCTGTGACTGACCAGCAATGAATGAGTAGAGGATGATCAAAGCAAACTGCACAGTAAACGATGATTTACAGCAGGGATGTCAAACTCCAGTCCTGGAGAGTTTGTGCACAGTTTGCTGACCTTCCTGTCTAAACACACCTGATTCTACTCAGCAGGTAATGACCAAGTTTAACACCCAACAACCAAACAATACCTGATTCTGGTCCTGGTCCTGATTATTGAAGAACAGGGTGAAATGAGGATAACAATGTATACAGAGAAACAGATGGACTACAGTCTGTAATTACAGAACTACAAAGGGCACCTATATGGTCAGTAGAGTATGAGTATGTATACCTAATGAAGTGGCCAATGAGTATATATATAGAGGTTGTCATGGTGGAGATTATGGTCTTGAAGTCTGTGCTTGTGTAGTAGTGACACCTGAACCACATGCACTCTCCAGACCGTGTCAGCTCACATCAGGGCAGTCGCACCTCATCAGGGCCCACTGCATCTGCAGGACCACCGCCGTGACCGTCTGCAGCATCCGGCGTCTCAGGTGGGCAGAAGCGTGATCTCTGTGACCGGCTGTGAGTCTCTAAAGCACAATAACAAGCTTCAGCCTCAATTAACCAGAAATCCTCTCCAGGAGGGAGGAGCAGACAAAGTGGTTTGTGACTCACATCACACACTCTTGTTATATGCAAATTATTTTTTCCATGTCTTGCTGGAGGATGTCCATTTCATCAAGTGACAGACCCAACGCAGTCAACTGGGCTGGCTGTGCTTATTAGCCTTTTTGCCAACCATCAATTTTTACTCTTTTCTTCTCAACTATAAGTACTGAACAGCTCCAAGGACTGCACATTTATTTAAGTGCCTCAGTTATATTAAAATGACAATCTGCAGCTTATTAAGCTTTTAAGAACATCCCCTGATATTGTCAGAAAGCCCTGTGTACTGTACAGGATAAATGTTTTACTCAATGTGTTTTTATTATTATTATTATTATTATTATTATTATTATTATTATCATCATCTAATTTTTGAGAAGTCATGTTTACATTTGAGGGACCACCTAAATGCAGATGAGATGACACTGGAGAGACCTCCAATGCCACTACAATAAATGAAGAAGAAGAAAATTACAAAGTAATGATGGTCATGCATCTACTAATAATGTTTTGTTATGCCTGCACCGAGCTGTACTATTTCTGTTTCCCAGAACGTTCCAGGAACATCAGCTTTTCCCAAAACATTCTGAACCTTTTTTTAGGTTATCTTGATTTTCCAAGAATGTTTTGCTTATATAAGTGTAATATTCTGTGATATGGTTCATTATTACATTCTCCTAACATTATGGTAACCTTTAATTTACTCTAACCTTATCAGAACCTTATAGGAACGTTAGAATAACGTGATAATCAATAAAATTCCAGACAATGTTTTCCAATGTTCCATACCATTTACATTATTCTAACCTTAATGTGGCTTTGTAGAGATGTTATTGTAAAGTTCCCTTAAGCCTTAAGGTTATAATTTAAAGGTTACTAGGACATTAGCAGAATGTATTCTGAACACATACTGCCCTTATCTTAAAATGTTCTTGTGAAATACCACCAAGCTGACCATTTTTGGCTCCTGGAACATTCCAGAAATGTGAGTTTATTACTATGAAGCTAAACTGAAGAGTTCTTATGTAACTATGAGGCAATGTTAAGTTTTAAAGGTTCTCCACAAGGTTCTGTGAATGTTTCAAATTATGCAGGCAATAATAATAAGGGCATAGCACCACACTTTGGGCTCTGGGAAGAATAATTTGCCCAGGACACCCTCTCCATCCCCCAACTATTCCCCTGAAAACTTCAAGGCTGTTGGATGAACCCCCCAGCAAGGCCCTTGTAGGCAGATCCACCATTACACCCTAACCAGCATCCCTGAAATTATGTTATATTGAATGTTATAGAATGGTTCTTAAAACAATTCCCATATGAGAACCAAATGCATGGAGATTGTCTATAATAATAATAATAATAATAATAATAATAATAATAATAATAATAATAATAATAATAATAGAGGTAGTAAAAGTAAGTTATGCTTATTTTATTGACTTTGTCAAGGCAAAGACATTCACAAATGAAAGCATTTCTTATTTTTGCTGTTCCTGGTTATATGATTCATATTATTATAATAATTATCATCCTTCATAATTACACGCTAGTAAAGTGTTTTCCCTCTGCTCACTACATTGGCAGACATCCAGCAGTAAGTTAGCATAAATCAGTAACTAACCCTGAGCCCATATGTGCACTCCACACCAGCTGGGCCATATCAGTGGAGCTTCATTAATGAAATCACTGTCACTGGCTGATACTATTAGAACAGATTGTGGAGGTGAAGCAACCCTCAGTGACAGAGCTGTCTGCCCCTGAGCCCAGCAGGAGGGACCTGTGAGACTACAGGCTCTGTACACCACACTGAGAGCAGAGCTCAGACGCGCGAGCTCTCCTCCGCACCGCGAGCTGCTGGACCTGCTCTTCCTCCAGCAGCAGCCAGTCCTGCTGCTCTGCTCAGTGCACAGCAGCTCAGGCTGGACCACAGCAGGGATGCTGAAGGCAGAGGAGAAGAGAGCAGTGGCTCGATCTGCCCACAGCCGCGGCTCTCTCCGGCACAGCGTCAGAAAAGGTTAGTCAGCTCTTCGCTGGTTTGACTGGTTTTCAAACCCAGTCATAATTTGGACACGTTTTGGTTTTTTTTTAACTTCACGAGGGCGTCGAGAGTCATCTGAGCTCTTAAATACGATTTACACTGAAGCTGAAGCTGCACTAGAACAATATTCTTGGGTTATCTTGTGAAAACTTTCGTGCATGTTCAAATAAATGCTTTTATTTATCGCTAATTGGCTAAACTAGCCTTTTATTAAAGCATGCTACCATGTGCTTTCTTCTCAGTCTGCCCTGCTTACACTTTCTGAGGTTAAGAGAGATGTTATAATAGCCTGACTGGACTGTGTTCTCAGACAGGTTCAGAATAAGCTGAGGGGTATAAAGTAATTGTCTTCAGACTCTCCCCTGACTTGGGCACGTCTGCTGTCTGTTGTTTTATGACCTGTAGAATCAAAGCTCGTTGGATTTGATGATATAGTCTTTAATCTGACATATTAATCTGCTCCTTTATCAATGTACTCTGTTCATAATTTCATTCAAAAAGGTAAACTGTCATATATTACATTCATTACATCTAAAGTGACATATTTCAAGGCTTTGTTTTGCTTTAATGTTGATTATTATGGATTATAGCTGATGAAAATCAAAAATTCATTATACTGGATTATTAGGATATTTCATTTTGAATCAATTACTATTCAGACAGTTTAAATACTGTGTGTCTCTCAGGCTACAACTGTCACAATCCTAATATCAAGCCATTCCTGAACCAGATATATCAAAAGTGTCTAACCTGGACTAAGAAGAACAAGAACTGGACTGTTGCTCAGTGGTCCAAAGTTAATTTTGCATTTCATTTGGAAATCACATTCATACAGTCTGGATGAAGAGTGGAGAGACACGGAAACCAATGTGTCTGAAGTCCAGTGTGATGTTTCTGCAGTCTGTGATGGTTGCCATGTCATCTGCCAGTGTTGGTCCATTGTATTTGGTCCATTGCCGTCTACAAGGACATTTTTGAGCACCTCCTGTTTCAATCTTTTGACCAGTTTCATGGAGATGCTGGTTTTCTTTTACCACAGGACTCACACTGCCAAAACTACTACCAAATGGTTTGCTGGCCATCATATTGTTGTGGTTAGTTGGCAGGCAAATTTATGAGATAAAATCTATTCTGATCAACACTAAACCCCTAAAAAATATTTACATGTAAAATAAGCTTCCCTAACAAAAAATAGTCATCTTGCATGTTTAAAGTGATAGTAAATTCAGGCTACTGCAGATGGTGTTGCATGAGGATGATCAGGATGCAAATACCTGTGTGGTGTGATGGGATTCATAGATTGAGAAAGTGGTACAGTGCACTGACTGTGTCTTGTTTGATATGTGGAAAATGCGTCACAAACCAGATTTTAATGAGTTTCTAAAAGGAGTGAATGCATTTGGGTGTCAAATGCCATATTGTAGCTGAATTTACAGGTGTTTGGAAGTGTAAAAATCCCAGTACAGGAAATTCTCATCAGAATTGTGATTGAAAGATGTAACTGATGGATCTGGATCACTGGCATATTTCATAGCTTATGAATGAGAATTGCTTCATTTCCAGGCTAAAACTGCTTGTAGAAGTCAAAGCAGATCCTTCACAACTCATTTCTGAAAGAACACAGTGAACTACAGACCATGGACATATGAAGTAGAGTGGCATGCAAGAGGCCTTCAGACTTGACTGGGATTTTTACCACTGCTGGTAGACCCTTATGACTGTACACTTCCATCATAGCTTTAACGCTGAGGCCTTTGGCATGCCCTTAATGCAATAACTCATTTACTGCACTATTTTCCACATATCAAAGGAGACATTCACTGCACTGTACCAGTCTATGAATCCCATCACACACCCTGTAGGTATTTATAGCCTGATCATCATTGTGCAACACCATCTGCGGGAGCTTAAAGTTACTACCACCTTAAACATGCAAGCTATGTTATTTTCTTGTCTGGGGTGCTTATATCAGCTTACCTTTTACCTGCACTAATTTTCATTGTTTAATTGAAATGTTAAAAAATGTTTTTACAACATTAGGATTATTTTTTTGGTGCATGACTGTATCTCATAATGTTCTAGAAGGTTTGTAGGCATATGACAAAAAAAAACAAAACTTTTTTTTTAGGTGAGAATGTATCCAAAGGTTTGTATACATCTGCTTATGCAAGGGCATTAATAGAGTTTATCCTCTTTTGCTGCTGGGAAGACAAATTAGATGTTGGAACATTGCTGTGAGGGATTTGATTGCATTCAGTCATGAGAGTATTTGTGAGGTCAGATACTGATGTTGGAACATTAGTTCTGGAGACTCCAACTCATGCTAAATATATTGTGTGGAGTGCAGTCACTCCAGAGAATACAGTTCCACCGCTCTATAGGCCAATGATGGGGGGCTTTTTGCTCCTCAAGTTGACGCCTGGCATTGAGCACAGTGACCTCAGGCTCATGCACAGCTGCTCCAGAGGCTACCATTCAATTGGTCAGTGTTTCCCTGTGGAAATTATATCTGCTGTGTGAGTAATGGAGCTGAATTTACCCATTAGAATGTATGTCTGGATACTTTTGTGAATAGTGTAGATCAGGAGTGCCCAACCCTGGTCTTAGACATCTACCACCTAACTGATATTCAGATGATGCTGAAGGTCTTATTACTTGGATCAGGTGTAAAGTCCATTTTCAGGACTTAAATGTGGAGCACCAGGATCAGGATTGGACAAACCTGGTGTACACAGATGTGTAATTGATCACTGAACTTTATACACATAATAGACACAACTGCACACATTACTACATATGTTTACTTAACATAGCACCAGAAAGCATTCCAAGCTAAGCAGAAATGTCCACACTAAGCATGTTGAAGCACATTCAGAAGATGTAGGAAATGCATCCAATCACAGTAGGCTCTATTCTCATTTTCATGCTGACTCTTTATTGCTTCAGCATTTGCACACACACGCACCCACACACACACACACACACACACACACACACACACACACACACACACACACTCCTTCACAAGATTTTTTTTGCCCTCAGGATGCCATGCAATTTTCCAAGTTGATGCTTATCTCTGTACGACTTACAAAGAGTGCTGCTGTTATCGTAACACTAAATGAAACATTTTCAGAAATGCAGTTTTAGAGTAATAAGTGAATAGTAAATTCCTCTTTTGATTATGTTGGCTGGTGGAAGACGTGCACGCTCATCTGTAGATGTTTACAATGACCAGGGCAAAAAGAATGGACACTTCTCTTTGTGATGCAAACACCATCAGTCACTAAGGAGATGACCTTTCAGGAAGTGGTGTCTTCCTTTACCATGCTGCGTCTCAGAAGGGCCCCTTCATAAGGGCCACGGACGGAGGGCCAATATGATGAAGGATGTAATGTTCAGAGAAGCATATGAAGAAGTCATTCATCCTGTTGATAAGATCCTCACTTGACACCAAAGCAAGCATGCACTTACGGAAGATATAGAAAGCTTTTACCTTTTGTTAAACCATGTATTAGTGCTGCTGACAGAGATGTAATCTTCAGTAATCTTTTGACTACTGCTGAAAGGCAAGGCCAGCACAAGGTCTCCACAAGAAGCAAAATGTTTGTGAGCATGTTCGAAGACCTTTCTAACTAAGTGCTCTTCTGCTGCTTTGAAATCGGACTGCATAATTGCTTCAAAATTACCTGCTGCATCTCAACAAATGGAAGTTAAACTGCTTTTTATAAACACACACACACACACATTTTTATATTAGGCTGCAGGTGTTGATATAAATAATTTTGACAGCCTAATGATCACACTTGTGATTAATTGTTTAAGAAACCAACAAAGAAAAAGCTTTTTGAAAGAGCTGTCTCATCTGTAGTTTATAAAAGGCCACCAATGTCCTGCAGATTTGTTTTGCAGTCCCTAATGACCAAAGACCAAATATCAAACTGCTTATTGCCAATATTCTGCTTCCCTCCGGCAGTGGACCCTACAGCAGAACATTATTATATTTCAAGGCTGGTAATCGGCTTAAATGGCAATATAGTCGGTTGTTCAGGTCATGAGCCGAACCTTTCAGAGAAATATACTGTTATATCGGTGTTACTTTGCGTAGCTGGCAGAATTGGATTTTAATGGATTTCTCTCCGTCCTTAATGAAAGTAAAGACGCTCATTAACCTTTTTTTGAAATGCAATGTCTTTCAATATTTCAGCTGAAAATGACCTGAATGCTTTCTAGACGGGATACAACCTTGAACAGTTTGAACTTTCAGTGACAGTACAAAAATCAATTTTACAAGCTAAAGAATGACCCACATGTGTGGAAAGAGTCACAAAATACACTGCTGTCCATTAAAATGGCAACTGTCAAGAAAGACATGAGATATTAGAGTGATATTTATTTATTTGTCAGATTGCTCAGGGTTCATGTCATATTTGATTAGACATACAGCTCAGTCAGGCTTGCAGAATATAGAAAAATCAGTATATGTTGTGTCCACCATGAGCAGTAATAACTGCTTCTACACAGTCTGCCATGGAGAGTTGCGTGTTTATGGAATGCAATGGAGCCTCATTGGCAAAGTTCATTTGTAATGGACGCTGGTGGTCACTGCTGTCCCAGCCTTCATGCGACTGTCTCACAGATGTTCACAAACGAATCAGGGCCCCCATTGACCCTTTATTGGTGGCCAAATGTGATGGAGCATTGTGCTGCTAAAATGTGGCACCTATGAAACTCTGTACATAAGGTACCACCTCAGGCTCCAACACTTCTGGGATGCATCACTGGCTGGTCAGTGCATAAGAGCCATGACTAAGACTGAGCCACAAACCATAACATTGAGACCCCCAGTCGTGACTTTCTTTAAAGTACTCCATCTTTAACCTAATCCTTTTTAATGGACTCTGTTCTTCAGCACAATTTTGCAAGCCTTACAGTATTTATACCTTTTTAATAGATAAACATGCTACATTTTTCAGTAGGCATGCATCTGGAGCTGTAGGCATTTAGAGTTCTCTTTGCTTCTTCTGATGGAAACTCAGTCATGGGAATAAACATCATCCACAGTTCATCTCAGAATCAGATCAGGCTGAAATCCATGACATTCATTCATAATAAAAGAATACATGACAGAGAGTACATTAACCATCAACCAAATCAGAAATCATAGAAGAATCATACTGATATAACCAGACATATATACAGTATAAATAATCACAATTCCAAGCTCTGAATGTTTGTATTCAGATTAGAAGCATTTCTTCTATTCTAGTCAAATAGATAAAAGTTCCTAAAACAGAATGGAATTGTACACACTGGCCACTTAATGAGGTACACAAACCTTGTATGTACATTCATTGTCCATGTTATCAGCTCCACTGACCATATAGGTGCACGTTGTAGATCTACAATTGCAGACTGTAGTCCATCTGTTTATCTGCATTCTTTGTTAGTCCAGCAAGGTAGGTGAGTCTAACAGAGTGGACAGTGAGTTATATATAATATAGTGTTTAAAATCTCCAGCAGCTCTGCTGTGTCTGATCCACTCATACAAGTGCAACACATGCTAACACACCACCACCATATCAATGTCACTAGTGCTGAAAAATTATCCCCCACTCAAATAGTACCTGCCTGTGGTGGTCCTCTGGGGCCCTGACCATTGAAGAACAGGGTCAAAGGAGTCCAATAACATATACAGAGAAACAGATGGACTACAGTCTGTAATTGTAGAACTACAAAGCTATGTAGAGCTGATAAAATGGACAAAGTGTGTGTATGTGTACCCAATGTCGATTCAAACTAAAATGTATGCATCTTTATTGCATCCTTGTATCACAGACTCTTGTTTTTTAATGAACCTGAGATAACTTTGCCTTTATTCTTTGCAACAGGTACATGGTGATTGTTCTTGGATTGATCAAAGAAGATATCTATGACATCATGGGCCCTTCAGACCCTGCTAATGTCACTGGTGACATTGTCCATGGAGGAGGAGAAGACCAGGCTACCTTGAGCAATGACAGCATGGATCTTCATAAGCCTGTTTTTGTAGATGACATCACCAAGCACCTGAGTGTTCAGATCGCCCTCATAACAGCTTATTCACTGATAATCCTCCTGGGTCTAGTTGGTAATGCTTTGGTCATTTATATGGTCATTCTGTACAGAAACATGCGCACCGTCACTAACTACTTCATTGCAAACCTTGCCTTGGCTGACCTAATGGTGGACACCATGTGTTTACCCTTCACATTGGTGTACACTCTGTTGGATGAGTGGAAGTTTGGGGCAGTGATGTGTCACATGGTGCCTTATGCTCAAGCCCTCAGTGTCCATGTGTCTATTTTGACCCTCACAGTCATTGCCCTGGAGCGCTACAGGTGCATTGTGTTTCATCTGGGCCAGCGACTCACCAGGTGCGCCAGTTTTGTCATCATCGGCCTCACGTGGGCCTTTGCAGCCATCCTGGCTGGACCGTTGGCTATTTTCCGGGAGTATCGCTATGAGGAGATCCCCTACATCAACTTGCGGATTGCTGTATGTTCTGAAAAATGGCCCCATGGCACCAACCGGGATGCCATCATCTACAGCCTCTCCATGCTTCTTCTCCAGTATGTGTTTCCACTGGGCATTATCAGCTATGCTTATGTGTGTATCTGGGTCAAGCTGAAGAACCACGTCAGCCCGTCCAACCGCAACGACAACATCAACCGACGGAAGAAGACCACCAAGATGCTGGCCCTAGTGGTGGTGGTCTTCGCCGTGTGCTGGCTTCCATTCCACGTGTTCCAGCTGGCCAGCGACCTCGACCTAGTGCTGAAGTTTAAAGAGTACAAGCTGCTGTACACTCTGTTTCACATCGTGGCCATGTGCTCCACCTTCACCAACCCTCTGCTTTATGGGTGGATGAACAAGAACTACAGGAACGGCTTCCTCATGTTCTTCCGCTGTGAGCACAAACCTGACACCATCCATCCTGAGGGCTCCTTCCGAACTCGGTCGCTGCGAGGTTTGATTGTGAATGGCTACAACGAAGGTCAACCTGCTACTGCTGTGTAACATCTTTCAAACTGCCCTATAAAGTCAAAATGCAGTCATTGTAGCTTTTGGTCAAAACTGAGTTTTGAGTTTTTGAGTTAAAGGGGAATTTCAATAGTTTTTAAATATCTGCAATAATGGAAACAATATCAGTACAATGTGGTTTGATGTGAAATACTGCATTGTAGAGAAACTTACCTATTCTGATTTCTTTACAGTGGCTGTGTTAGGAAGCAGAAGTCATGATATCTATAAAGAAAATATACAGTATTGAATCATAAAATTAGAATATTGTGAAAAAGTTCAGTGCTGTTCATAATTTAATTCAGAAGATTAAACTATCATATCTTATATTTATTACACATAGTGGCATATTTCAAGCCTTTTTTGTTTTGTTTTAATGTTGATCAGTTTGACTCATTAAAATAAAAAATCCAGAATTATTTCAAATGTTTGAGTAAATTACAGTTTGAGTGAATTACAGTTTACTGAATTTAATTATGAACATAAAATTACCTTTTTATGATCATTTTTGGAGCTGCACTAGTAGCCATTATATTTCTATTATAACCTGTGCCTTTGTGTGTCATAACTTTTATATATAATGTTGAAAAAATGGAAAACAAACTGACAAAACCACATTTACTTTGGGTATTATTTTGCCTTACAATGCCCTGCTTGCACCTTTCACACATACAGTTTTGCTTGAAAGTTTGTGAACCCCTCTGCATAAATATGACCTAAAACAGCATTACATTTTCACAGAAGTCCTAAAAGTAGATCAAGAGAACCCAGTTAAACAAATGAGACAAAAATATTATACTTGCTCATTTATTTATTGAGGAAAATGATCCAATATGACATATTTGTGAGAGGCAAAAGTTTGTGAACCTCTAGGATTAGCAGTTAATTTGAAGGTGATATTAGAGTCAGGTGTTTTCAAACAATGGGATGATAATCAGGTGTGAGTGGGCACCCTGTTTTCTTTAAAGAACAGGGATCTACCAAAGTCTGCACTTCACAACAGATGTTTGTGGAAGTGTATCATGGCATGAACAAAAGAGATTTCTGAGGAGCTCAGAAAAAGAGTTGTTGATGCTCATCAGGGTGGAAAAGGTTGCAAAACCATCTCTAAAGAGTTTGGACTCCACCAATCCACAATCAGACAGATTGTGTACAAATTGATGAACTTCAAGGTCATTGTTACCCTCCCCAGGAGTGGTCGACCAACAAAGATCACTCCAAGAGCAAGGCATGTAATAGTTGGCGAGGTCACAAAGGACCCCAGGGTAACTTCTAAGCAACTGAACACCTCTCTCACATTGGCTAATGTTAATGTTCATGAGTCCCCCATCAGGAGAACACTGAACAACAATGCTGTGCATGACAGGGTTGCAAGAAGAAAGCCACTGCTCTCAAAAAAGAACATTACTGCTCATCTGAAGTTTGATAAAGATCATGTGGACAAGCCAGAAAGCTATTGGAAGAATGTTTTGTGGACAGATGAGACCATAATATAACATTTTGGTTTATATGAAAAGCATTATGTTTGGAGAAAAGAAAACACTGCATTCCAGTATAAGAACCCTATCCCATCTGTGAAACATGGTGGTAGTATCATAGTTTGGGTCTGTTTTGCTGCATCTGGGCCAGGAAGGCTTGCCATCATTAATGGAAGAATGAATTCTCAATTTTATATCAGAGAATGATGTTTTAGGTCATATTTATGCAGAAATATAGAAAATTCTAAAGGGTTCCCAAACCTAGTACCACTGAATTACACTCCCCTCCAAAAGTATTGGAACAGTGAGGCCAATCATTTTGTTTTTGCTGTAGACTGAAAACATTTGGGTTTGACATTAAAAGATGAAAATAGGACAAAAGATTTCAGCTTTTATTTCCAGTTATTTACATCTGGATCTGATACAGAGTTCAGAAGATAGCACCTTTTGTCTGAACCCACCCATTTGTCATGTGAGCAAAAGTATTGGAACATGACTTACAGGTGTGTCCAGTTATACTGATTTTTCTAACAATAAATAGCACTGAATATATACACTCCATTTCAGATTTGGGTTTTGTCTATGCAGACTGTGAATTTATAGTTAGAGGAGCAACCAACATGAAAACCAGAGAGCTGTCTATGGGTGAAAAACAAGCACTTGTGAATTTCAGAGAAGATGGAAAATCAATCAGAGCCATTGCACAAATATTGGCCATAGCCAGTGCAACCATTTGGAATGTCCTGAAGAAGAAAGTTGTCACTGGTTGAACAGGTAGACCAAGGAAAACAACAACAGTTGACATCAGACAAACACTTTGTAAATGCTGTAAAGATCTTAAAACAACTGTTTGTGACATCAGCAACAACCTCCAGAGGGCAGGAGTGAAGGTATTACTGTTCACACTGTTACTACTGTTACTACACTGTTACTACTGTTACTACAGTACTGTTACTACTGTTCACAGAGGACTTCATGAACAAAAGTACAGAGGCTTCACCAGAAGATGCAAACTAATAATTGGCAGGTGGAATAGGACAGCCAGGCTGCAATTTGTTAAGAAGTACAAAGACCAGCATCAGAAGTTTTATGGTATGTTGAGACAAAGATGAAATGGATCTGCTCATGATCCCAAATATACAAGCTGAACTGTAAAACACAAACACAAAGAGGTAATGTCATGGCTTGGGCTTGCATGGCTTCTTCTGGGGCTCATTAATCTTCATTGATGATGTCATACATGATTGCAGTTGTACAATGAACTAAGAAGTCTACACAAACATTGTGTCTGTAAATTTAAAGAAAAATGCAACCAAAAATATTGGAATATCCTTCATCATGCAGCAAGATAATGACTGAAAACATCAGAGCTACAAAAGAGTTCATCAGTGGTAAGAAGTGGAAGGTTTTAGGCTGGCATAGTCAGTCTCCAGACTTAAACCCTATAAAGCAGCATTTTATCTGCTAAAGAGGAGACTGAATGGAGTAACCCCAAAAACTAAATGAGGCTAGAGTGCCTGGAAAAGCATCACAAATGAATAATGCAAAAGTTTAGTTATATCCATGGGTCACAGGCTTGATGCAGTTACTGCAAGCAAAAGATTTACAACTAAATATTAAGTCTTATTCACTTTAAATTATTTTAAATTTATATGTTCCGATACTTTTGCTCACAAGAAAAGTAGGTGGGTTCAGGCAAAAGGTGCTATCTTCTGAACTGTCTATCAGATCCATATGTAAATACCTGGAAATAAAAGCTGAAATGTTCTTCTTTTGTGCCATAGTAATCTTTTAATGTCAAACCCAAATGTTTTCAATCTACAGCAAAAAAAATAAAGGGATTGGACTCACTGTTCCAATACTTTTGGAGGGGAGTATAATTTGAAATACACATTTTTGGGACAGAACCTAATTGCCTCAGGCACCAGGCAATGTATTCATAACTATTTGGTGTGACAACCTTCTGTGAGGTGTTTTTTAGAAACATTAAAACATGTCAGACACTTGGCTCATATCACAACCACTGTGAATAATTCTGACTCTGTACGTTTCTCTAGAGCATTTCAAACTACTTGAATTATGATTTAATTAAGCAGAAACTGAACAAATACATTGGAATTCCTCTTTAAATAGAGAAATAGGTTTTGTGTCTTGGTTCTCTTCTTAAGAAAACTGCAAATGCATTAACTACAACAGAACATTAAGGCCATTTCTCCTCTTTCTCTATGTAGTTCATGCTCTTCACTGTTAGGGGTGCATTGCTCTCAAATTCCACTTCTTGGGGGAGTTGCAAACTGACAGTTCACTTCAAATAGCATAAACAAAACCCGTCAGTGCTCAAACTTGCTGTGAAAATTAGAACTTTGATTACATGAGTTTTTTTGTATTCAGAGGTGTTCAAAGATATAAAAAAAACTTTGCATGTGTTTTATTATGTATAACAGACTGATGGCAGTTTGTAATCAGTGTTTGTCAGTTCTAATCTGTGGTTTTCATATTTATTCTGATGAAATGGAAGTGCTGACATGACACCGGATTGCTCAACAGTTTAACGAAGCTTGTCTTCTGATGTTTGGTGATTTACATGAGAAATCTGCCTGATTAAAATCACTCCATTACCAGTTCGCACCTGTTCAGTGGTTTAATCAACCATGTCTCATTGGAGCATCAGACCTGGTGCATCCGTGTTACAAAAACAAATTCATTCCAGCATTCAAAACATCCAATACACTATCATCCAGTCTACACAGTAAATCTGCCAGTGTTAAATCAACACTATTAGAGCTAAATTAACACTGAGGGTGTCAAAATGTAACACTCTCAGTGTTAATTTAACACTAATAGTTTTGATTTAACACTGGCAGATTTACTGTGTATCAGTTACTGTGCTATACATTGTCATTGCACCATTGAATGAGCATATGTACTGCTAACTGAGGTTGATTTTGCAGACACAGAGAGAATTGCTTGTAGGCAGAAGCAGTTTTCAGTCACAAAATTTTAAGTCATCTGGGGAAGAAAATATCAATACACTATTGCAGTATTCTGTTTTGTGATACTGATTCTCAAAAACACAGTATGGATTTTTAGTGAATAGTTAGGTGTAAGACTGCTGGCAAATCCCTGATGATCTTTCCACAGATCCTTATCATAGGGAAGCATGAGGGAAACCATATCCTGATGTAAAGGATGAGAGATTTATCACAAGCCTTGCATTGTTCTTATTTCAGTGTATGCATTAAAATGCCCATAGGTATCTCTCATCCAGGTGTTTTAAAGATAGTTTGTCAATAACGAAATTAAAAATGCTCTGACAAAATATTTACAGGTCATTTGGGTTATTAATCAAATTTTATTTTCCATTATGATTTTGGATTCCTGTAATTATGAATAAAAGATAATCAAGATAAAACAATTATGCCACAGTAAACACTCAACCTCAATAAACACTATTAATCACTAGAAAATTAGATAATAGTCTATAGACAACCTCAATAAATACTATTAATCTCAGAAAAGGGGAAATCAGTTAATAAACGACCTCAATAAACACTATTAATGACTAAAATTGGAGATATTACAATTATTTCTACATGTGTTTATCAGTTTAATTACATTTATTATTCAAGAAAATGCAGTTTTCTTTTTTGTCAATGAATAATTATATTAAATAATAATTATCCCTTCTACTGCTCTGTTATTAAATTCTCTCCCATGTGCACACCATCTTAATGCTTCCTTTAGCTCTAGGTTAGTTACAGATAAGAAAATGTATGTCCTTACTTTAACCTTACTGAACATGCACAAACAGCAACCCAAGCCACCAAAAGTGACTGCGTCAACTGCTAGTACATTCTGCCCCCTACTGGTGACAACGAGACGATGCAAGCTGGTTTTATAAGCCAATCAGATTTCTGTTGTGCTTATCAACGTAGGGTCTATACCTATAATAATCTATATAAAATAATATATAAATGTATTGTTTTTGCAGTGTCCCTTCGTGCGGTCCTGCCACAAGCAAAGTGTGTTTGTGTCTGATTTACTAAAGCTCCATTCATTATTCTCATATAGAAAGTCCTCTTAGACCAGAAGGTCAGTGTGGGATGGAGGGGGGCATGTTTGAGCACTGCTGGTATAAGGTGGACAAGTTTCTTAGATAGCTAAACCCTGCTAAACCGTACAGTAGAGGGTGAGTCTTCAGCTTCAGCTCAAAACACACCAGTACATCGGTGGGAAACGAGGAGAGACCACAGTGTGTTGTGTGTCTGAAAACACCAACTTCCTCCAGTCCTGTGAATGATGTGATTTTATCTGCTAGATTTAGAAGGTGTATGTTGATGTCTTGTACGTGCACATTTCGTTTCTGGAACATTAATTAGTTTTTATTAAGATTGAGGGAAAGTTCATTACCTTCTTCAAAAAGATGCTGTTCTCGATACGCAGATACGTTTTACACAGGTCAAATAAAACAGCTATGTCTATGTGGTCAGATATTTTAAGGTAGCTTACCGTGGCAATGACGTCATCGCGTCGTTCAGTTCTGTTAGCACAGCCACATTGTCAAACGTCACCACAGGTGTACTCTGGACCAATAGATTTAGGACATTTTTTTACATTTTTGTCTAGCGTCACCTAACGTCTTGAAGCGATAATAGCTTTTTACGGCAGGACAGTTACAGGACATCAGAATTTCCTGTTCTCACACTAGTATTTTAATTAACCTTTAAATCAAATGGGAAACGTTTATATATATATAAACAAACCAAACAAATTGTTTAAACGGGAACTTCTTCATGCAGCATTAAGAAACCTTATTTTGTGATGTAAGTTAGTTCAGTTTTTTTATGTTAACCGTATTAACATTTTTGCTATGTAACGATTTTTTGACATGATTAAACGTTCTGCTAAGAACAGTCAGCCTAAACTTTATGGCAAAGGTTAAAAAAAACATATGACTTAATTAATGAATTATATAATTAATTAATTATTAATAATAATAATAATAATAATAATAATAATAATAATAATAATAATAATAATAATAATAATAATAATAATTCATAACGAATGCTCAGACCACGAATCAGGATTTAAAACAAGGATTAAAAGTTTGATTAGATTTGGAAACGCTATGCATGTAATTTAAAAAACACAAAAATAAATAATACCCCCCAAAAAACAATAACAGCAAACAAAACAAGTAATCAAGTTTCTACGTACTTTCCTTGAACATGCAGTTTGCAGCATCGTTTTTTGTTAGCAGTCAAACTGAACGGTAACGACACTGTTCTTTGCAGCTAAATTAAGGTGGTGTGGCCCTGCAAAAGGTAGAGATTGTTCAAATGCCTGCACGTCAGTGCACATGTGACGTGTCTCAAAAATATTCTGTTAAAATAATCATGTCGATTTTACCAGACGCTTCTGCGTTCATTGATTTTTTTCGATTAATCAAAAGTCCCTCAAAGATAAAATCAAAGATGATCCAAACTATTTTTGAGCTCAACCAGCAGATAGCGTAGTTCTGCGCTTTGTATTTACACCTAGGATACTGGGTTTGAAGGAAGCCGATACAAGGTCACATGTGAATGTGACGTTATGACTGGGCGGGACTGATCATGCATCAGCGAGTTTTTGCACGTCTCCCCGTCCAGCTCTTTGGCGGAAGTGTCGAATCTCACGTCTTGCATGTTGTGTGAGCTGAGAAGGCTCCGAGCCTACAGGAGGGCAAAGGGACGGAAATGGGCAAAAAGATAAGCTAAGCAGCATTCACATACTTTGGTAAGTGTTTCACCATTTTCATGTCTCAATTTGCTTCTCGCATTTGCGTGTTGAGTAAATATACAGACGCTCTGGGAAATATTTTCATTCAGACGTGTTTCAGTATGTAAGTTAGCCGCTAAGCTAACTTGTGCACTTGAGCTGCAGACAGCATGCTGAAGCTAAAGCTAATGACTGAAATGAGGATCAGTTCAGCACATTTAGGGAGTTTGGGAGATATTTTGTTTCATGGCAGCTGTTTATTGCCAGGGTTTGTGGAATATTAATAAATGTACAATTATTCTGTATGTTTTGGGGTAATTCTATTGTGAGTACTGTCTGACTTTTGCTGACCAGGTGCTGTCATGTGAGTGAACGTGACTGGTTCTAACTAGTGAACTACTTTTAAAGCTTGTTTCCTCCACTTAAACTGGTTGTTCATTATTTTTGAGGCACTAACTCATTATTTTGACATTCAATAATATCTCAAAAATAATCAATTGTATATCAATGTTGGCATATCAATTGACTTAATAATAAATAATTAGGTTGCTTTTATTATTTTATATTATTTCTATTTTAAGTCGCAAAATTGGGTTTCCATACATGTGGGTCTTGCTTGGAACTGAAGATGTTTAATCAAATGTTTTAGTTAATGTTTTTACTCAGTAAAATTTAAGGAACATTTACACAGTATTGTTTTTTTACTTTTTACAGTATGATTATTTTATCTATCAAAATCATATTTTTTGCTTCCCAGAATGTTTTTAGAATGGATCTCTTTAGGTTACCCTTAAGTTTTTCTGAAAAAGAATGTTTGCGAACTATTACAGTTTAAAGAACACACTTTTAAGCTTACCTTAAGATTAGAATAATGTAAGTCACTAAGTTTTTTGTTAACAAAGGTTAAGAGAACACTTTCCTAACATTTCAGTAATCTTTCATTTTTACTAACCTTATAAAGAGTGTTTAATGTTTTCTTAACTTAAATAGGAAGTTAATTTAATGTTATTGGAATGTTTTGTGATTACTGGGCTTTTCAGTGGTATTTGAATTGTAAAAAATGACATGTACACCATTTCACTCATAGCCAGAACATGACTACTGTCAGATATTTACTTTTCAGGTTTTTCACCGAAACTGAGGCTGATAAGTCAATATCTACCTTGTGGTAGAAACTCCTAATGAAAAAGTGATGAATGTGTAGTCACTAGTAGAATGATCAGCATTGTGTTACACCTCAGCTAACATGAATATTTGAAGGTGGAATGTGACCTTTAACTGATTTGCAGTGAAAGTATTTGTTTTTGTCTGTACAGTGCTTTGCCAGATACGGTTTAGAGGGAACAATGGTGAAGTATTTCAGCTGTGCAGGGTTTCTTAAAGGCACGTGGGACCAAGTGTCTCAAGCATTCTGGCAAAGATATCCTAACCCTTACAGGTGAGAACAAAACCAGAAAAAACAAAATAATTTTGTTTTCTGTTGAAAACGTATTAATAATCAGTGCTGGGCAGTTTCAGTAAAATTCAACATAAAAGCACATTGCAGTTGTGGCTGTTTGCCTTTTTTACATTCTGATCTACCTCTTAAACTTAATCAGTACCAGTACACTTGTTTCAGTGGTACATAACATTTTAGGAAATATTATTTTTTCAAAAATGTGTCCTTTTTCTACTTCATTAGAAATACATTGTTGTAGAGCAGAAAACAAATCTGAAGAAGCTACATTACATTTATTCAGCACATAATTACTAATACATACATGATACTGCTCCTTTAACAGTTATTTAATAATAGGGGTAGATCAATATTTTTTCATGGCCAGTACTGATTATTAATAAACAAGAATGACAACCACGAACAGCCTGGACAAGTTAGCCCTTCTAATCCTCTTTTTTCCTCTTCTCAGTAATCATGTTTTGACTGAAGACATCATCTTTCGGGAGGTCACTCCAGATAACTGCCTAATGTCCAGGCGACTTATGACCAAAACCAGCCGAGCGCCTCGCTGGGCAGAGAAGTTTTTGCCTGGTCACATGTCACGTAAGGCCTACATCATTGAGGACTCTGTAGTGGATCCCCAGAACAGGACAATGGTCACTTTCACATGGAACATCACCCATGCACGCCTCATGGTGAGCTGCACCTAATCTCTTCATCCTGTTCCAGTTACTACCAGTGTAACTACCATCAGCTCACTGGACCCCTACTGTCTTTAATACACTTTTTAAATTGCATCTTTTTCACTGTATTCACTTTATTCTTCTACATATATTATTTTGACTGAACTTTTATTAGTGTTAGATAACAACTTGGTGTATCTGATTTGGGGCCTCACATTGTTTCAGGAAGTCTGGACAGTATACTTTTTTAGAGAAGAAAATATTTCAATCATAATGAACTATCCTAGGTTTATAAAAGGTTTGTAGTTTTAGCATAGACTAGTAGCACCGAGGCTTTATTATACATACTCATGTATCATATAATGCTGTAATGTGCCGTATTTGGAAAATGTTATGATTGATTTTATCATTTCTGTGCAGTGTTGCTATAACTTGTGGTTTCCTGTGATAAACTAATAATGCATTTAACCATTAGCCTACGTTACAATAATATGTAACTATATAATCCTAGTATTATAGTAGGTTGGGAGGATTATTTTGTCCCTTGTAAAATACTACCAATCACCTTGAACAGAAAACCACACTTCACAAGTTTCATACCACTTTGCTGTGTCTGTGAATGTCACTTGTTGTTTTGTCTCTTTAGTCTGTGGAGGAGCGCTGCGTGTACAGAGTGAACCCCGACAATAGCAACTGGACAGAGATCAAGAGAGAAGCCTGGATCTCATCCAACTTGTACGGCCTCTCCAGAGCTGTTCAGGTCAGTGGGCCAAAGGGGAACCGTTACTATGACGATGCACGAAAAAGTAATGGAGGTTTTAAATAACATAGTGCCAGCAGCATCTTGCATTATGTGCTGTTTTATGCTTGCTTGTAGTCTAGGGTGATCTATAAAGTTACCAGCTGGCTCTCAAAATAACGCACCAAACTGAATGGGGGTGCGGGTGTTCATTTTATGGGGTGTTGACAGCTGAGCAGCTGTTTAGTCTGTGCTTAAATTACTTGTCTCATCATCCACCATTACTTGGCAACAGCGAGCATATTTGGTCCTCTGAATGGCCTCTGATTTCATCTGCTTTTTAGGAATTTGGATTTGCCAGATTTAAGAGCAGCGTCACAAAGACTATGAAAGGATTTGAGTATGTTTTGGCCAAAATGCAAGGTAAGAGTCTGACAGGTCCTCAGGCTTGAAGTCAAATAGGGAGCACAGAGAATTAATTAGCTGGGTTGTAATTCCATCTCTCACTAATCTACCTTTTCTTCATTGTTATGCAGGAGAAACACCCACACGAACACTGGCAGAAACGGCAACTGAGAAGGCTCGAGAGACTGCACTTGCTGCTAAAGAGAAAGCTAAAGACTTGGCATCTCAAGCACAGAAGAAACAATATGTATGATATGGAGACAGACTTTGACTGGACACACTAAGTTGTTTTCCTAAGGTTGTGCCTGTTTCCACTGAGGTTTTCTGAAAAGATTTTGTCCAGGTTTCGGGGCTGTGAGTGAGCTTATTTGCTTGATTTTACAAACCCAGACAAGATCAAAGTCTATTTCCTGTAAACCCCTATACCCATTCCCACCCTAAAAGGAATGGTTCACTGAAAAAAGCAATTTACTAACTTTTCCCTTTGCTACATAAATAATCAGTCATTTTAATGTCTGAAGTTTTTTTTGCTGTTTTTCTTACTTTTGTAGTAGAGCTGTGAGACTAGAAAGTGACTTTTGGGTGGACTTGGACTTGGAACTTCAATAAAAACAGATAACAAAGAATAAAACTTCAGATGCCAAATGTGTCTTGGCTGATCTGCTATGTTTGCAGTAGAGAGGACAATGCTGTAAATCTTTTACTTTTTTGGTTATCCTTTCTTTAAATCTGCTCTTCCACCATTTTGGCCTAGGGTATATTTATTTCACTTGATCACAGGTGCATCATGCTGTCATGCTTTGTGTAGGCCATGTTCACACATGAGAGAAGTGCTCCTGCTTCAAATTTTTATTTTTTTCCCTATTTTATTTTATGCAACATTTTTATTTTGTTTCTGTTAATGCTTTAATTTTTTGTTGATAATAATTATAAAAGATGTGATCTCCGATTCCTGATCCACATGTGCCCTTAGGATTGAAAAGCCACATCTTCTTCTGTTCTGCTGTAATAGTTACTTCATTGCTTCAAATTGAAGTGATTTGAGTGTTAATGGGTCCACATTTCCAGCAGTCATTGCCTTTATGATTATCTAAACACTGCGCCAGCCTTCAAACATCTAGCCCTTCAGAAAGCACAGAAGGAAAGATTGCAGTGGATGGCAATGTCTGTATTAAATGCTTGAAATTTTTAAAGTGTTTCAAATGACTGTGGTAAATAAAACAATTACTACAAGTATGGCTGAACTGTTGATGTTAATTCTGCAAAGATCTTAATATCATATACTTGTCAATAAACATTATCTGTCATACATTTTATTGATATTCAATTACTGATTGTCATGCACTTATTAAACATACCACAAAGATTAGTATGATCCTGATTGGCTGGCAAGTGTCTTAATTCTCTGTAGGGACCGATAAAGTAGATCAGTAAAAAAAAAACGTAGAATGGTAACCATAACAATCGTAGTAAATATTTGTTGATTGACAACCTGTGATTAGCCTATACAATAAGAGTCCATAACAAAATTGCAGAAATGTATGGTTTTGCTGTATTTAAATTATTCAAGTTTTGATTGCATGAATAAATACAGTACTGTTTCAAAAAATTAACTATCGTGAATAAGTTCATTATTCATATTAATGCAAAAAAGTAAACTGTCACACATGTCCAGCCTTTTTTCTTTTAATGTTGATCAGTATGGCTTGTAGATCAAAAGTCCAGAATCTCAGATTATTAGTATATTCTATTCTTTGTGTTTTAGTAAATTATTATTCAAACAACATCAACTTTAGAGCAAAAAAGGCTTGAAATATGTCGCTTCATAATTAATTTAAAATATATGACATTTTCTGTCCCACCTGTGATATTTCACATTAATCCATGCACAAAATATTAACACATGCACTTGTATGTTATACTTGTCCTGAGACAAAATGGAAATATATTTCTGAATACTAACTAAAATTGCTTCAAAAATATGATTATGAATATAAAAATATATATGAATATATAATTCTCAAGTAAAATTATATTTTTCTTATCCCACCTTCATGAACAATTTTAATTTCAAATAAGCCTTAAAATCTACTTTTTGGTAGGATTTTGATAACATCAGTCTCTTAATCATTAAGACAATTTATTTAGTCATCAACATTGGATTCATTAAACAGTATTTAAATTTTTTTTCAGGTTCCTGAGTATTGGTAACAGTGCTGCACCAAGCTCAGCACACAACAAATAAAATATCTAATAAAAATTATATTTGAAGAATCTAGCTATTTGGTGTTTCATTACCTGTTTTATTAAATACTTGTATATAAAAGAAAATTATTGAATCAAATTTAAAAGTGTTGATGCTTAAATTGTCATCCAAGTCTGTAATGACTCTTGTTTATCATGTTGAATTAAATTGTATAATAATAAATAAATACATACATACATACATACATACATACACACACGCACTGTACATGGCAGCGATGGCCTAGGATCTGGTCTTGTGACCAGAAGGTCGCCGGATCGATCCCCAGACTGGACATGACTGAAGTGCCCTTGTGCAAGGCACCGACCTAACCCACTAACTGCTCTCCAGGTGCCAGTGGATAAAGGCTGCCCACTGCTTCGGGCACAAATTCTCACAGCCTAGTGTGTTCACTAGTGTGTGTGTGTTTCACTGCATGAATGGGTTAAATGTGGAGGTCAAATTCCGTTGTGTGAAAATCACATTGGCAAATTGGTTCAACTTAATCTATTATAACACTTCAAGATACACTATATTACACAAACATGTCTAGATGAGGTAACTGGGGTGTAAGCATGATAATACTGAATTAAAACACCTTCCAGCTAAACAGAAGAGAGTATTTCCTATTTCCAGGGTATATTATGGAAATTAATATATAGAATATACGATCTGTTAAATGCATTAGCTTAATCACTAAAATTTAAACAAGTATTTGAACACCCTGCGAATTTGCAAGTTCTCCCACTTAGAAATCATGGAGGGGTCTGAAATTTTCATCTTAGGTGCATGTCCACTGTGAGAGACATAATCTAAAAGAAAAAATCCAGAAATCACAATGTATGATTTTTTAAATAATTTATTTGTGTGTTACTGCTGCAAATAAGTATTTGAACACCTGCCAATCAGCAAACATTCTGGCCCTCAAAGACCTGTTAGTCTGCCTCTAAAAAGTCCACCTCCACTCCACTTATTCTAAAGTAGAAGCACCTATTTGAGGTCGATAGCTGCATAAAGGCACACAATCAGTAAGACTCCAACTACTAACATGGCTAAAACCAAAGAGCTGTCCAAAGACACCAGAGACAAGATTCTAAACCTTCTCAAAGCTGAAAAGGGTAATGGGGCAATTGCCAAACAGCTTGGTGAAAAAAGATCAACTGTTGGAGCAATTATTAGAAAATAGAAGAAGCTAAACATGACTGTCAATCTCCCTCTGACTGGGGCTGCATGCAAGATCTCACCTCATGATGTATCAATGATCCCGAGAAAGGTGAGGAATCAGCCCAGAACTACACAGGAGGAAAATGGTCAATGACCTGAAGAGAGCTGGCACCACTGTTTCCAAGGTTACTGTGGCTAATACACTAATACGTCATGGTTCCCCTGATTAAATCAGCACACGTCCAGGCCCGTCTTAAGTTTGCCCATGACCATTTGGATGATCCAGAGAAGTCATGGGAGAAAGTGCTGTGGTCAGATGAGACCAAAATAGAACTTTTTGGTCTTAATTCCACTCGCCATGTTTGGAGGACGGAGAATGATGAGTACCATCCCAAAAACACCATCCCTACTGTGAAGCATGGGGGTGGAAGCATCATGTTTTGGGGGTGTTTTTCTGCACATGGGACAGGAGGACTGCACTGTATTAAGGAGAGGATGACCGGGGCCATGTATTGCGAGATTTTGGGGTACAACTTCCTTCCCTCATTGAAGATGGGTCGTGGCTGGGTCTTCCAACATGACAATGACCCAAAGCACACAGCCAGGATAACCAAGGAGCATATCAAGGTTCTGGAGTTGCCTAGCCAGTCTCCAGACCTAAACCCTAAAGAAAATCTTTGGAGGAAGCTCAAACTCCATGTTTCTCAGTGACAGCCCAGAAACCTGACTGATCTGGAGAAGATCTGTGTGGAGGAATGGGCCACAATCCCTGCTGCAGTGTATGCAAACCTGGTGAAATACTACAGGAAACGTTTGACCTCTGTTAAGGCTACTGTACCAAATATTAACATTGATTTTCAAAGGTGTTCAAATACTTATTTGCAACAGTAACACACAAATAAATTATTAAAAAATAATACATTGTGATTTCCTGATTTTTTCTTTTAGATTATGTCTCTCACAGTGGACATGCACTTAAGATGAAAATTTCAGACCCCTCCATGATTTCTAAGTGGGAGAACTTGCAAATTTGCAGGGTGTTCAAATACTTATTTTCCTCACTGTATTTTTTAGTGTACAGTGCAAAATTAAAATATTGTCCCCAAAAAAACTAATTAAATAAAATATTTTATATTTATTAAATGTAAAGTGACATATTTCAATCATTTTTTGTATTAATGTTGATACTGTTTAATAGTAATTTACTCCAAATGAAATACTGTCCTTTAACTGGATTTCTGAGCTATGAAATAGCACTTTAATTATTGAATAAAAATAAATTTTTTGGTTAATAGGTCAAAGAAGAACAGATGGCATCTTTGCAAAGTTACAAAATCAAACTAGAAAAGTCAAGTTAAATACATAAAATATTTATTTGTACAAAAAGGTTTACAATGATAAAAAATGCTACATATGAGTACACTGAGAGAGGAGAGATAAATACAAAGATGATGTTCCAATGACATACAAAAAGTTCATAAGGCATTTGGTGTTCACAATCACATATACAGTGTACTATTTAGCTGTGTACATTTACACTGAATAACTGTACAAATGTAAAAAAACAAAAACAAAAATACAAGCATGACTGTTAAAGTACATTATTAGCATTAGTTGCATAAATGACTTGCGTTTCAGCAGAAGGTTTGCCGTTATGTCCAACATATATCGCTGCTACTTCAAACATACCAAGTTGCACATACAGGTATGGTAAAAGAGGCTGAAGCATAGAAAGACTCCCTCAAAGGTGAACACTAGCTACTACATTTTACATGGGGACATGTTACTATTAGTCTACATTTTCATCTAAGATACATTTTACTTTTTTTCTGAGCCAAAACAGTCTTTTAGTAGACCTGATATGACACCAGCAATTAGCTTAACAACAATTAGTGGAGGAACCTAAGGTCTCATTGAGCTTTATGAGGAAAGAACAACTTTTCTTTAACAAGAGTTCTACAGTAACAAATCTAAGCTTTAAAGAAGTATTTCACCCAATATACATCTCAATATATACTGAATGCTAGTACAGACAGGATTATGGCAGCATTCCCACATTTGGGTGAAGTATTCCTTTAAGCTTCCCTTCCGGCTATTTTCTAACATTGCTAGTATGCTAATTAAGAAATTTAAGTGTAATTTACCTTCCAATTTGAAGTGAGCAAACCAGGACTTGTTTTTACCAGAAGCATCTCAAAAGTCAGTTTTATATACGCTGCATGAACTTTGAACACACCTCTGTGAGTACATCTTCCAGAAGAGAGAAAGCTTTAAAACACTGATAAATGATCTGTGATTTCATCTTACAACTCACAGTCTTAGAAGGTACTACCCCAGATCTGAAGGAGACGGTCGGTGTAAGTGCTGACGCAGCTGGTTTGTGCAATGTTTCAAAACGAAAGAGAAAAAGAAAGTAGTTTAAATAAGTGAAAGATGTAAGTGCAAGCAAGTCTATACTGCAGGCTGACCCTGAAATGAAGCCAATTAGACAACTGACAAGTGCAATGGAATCAGAGGCTAAAGAAGAAGAATCATGTCCGAGCTGTCAAACCTCCAATAATCAACAGTGTGTCTGTCAAGAGCACCACATCATTATTTCTTAAAAAAAAAAAAAAAAAAACATACACACACACACATACATCACCAAAAATTCCAGTCATGCTTGCAAAAAGCCTGAGTCTGATGGTTACAAAATGGCAGCAGAGTGTTTCCGTGGCAAGCCACCAGATATTTTTGGTTTGAGGTCTTTTTTGCTCTTCTTGGACCTCATAACACCGTTTTTTGGGAATGTTTCTGAACTCACTAACAGTTTTATGGTCGTCATAACCAGGCATGATCAGGAGTGGAGTAACTGTGGTCAACTTCAGTATGTGTCATGCCCAGGCCGTCTGACTCCAAAGTCCACACCATGCTCTCAACATCTATCTCCACATCCTCTGAAATAGGAAAACAAATTTGATTTGTTAATATGGTATGAAATCTTTGTTACATAAAGTCATAGATAATTATGATTATTGCACACCTGTGGCTCATTAAATCAAATGGAGACGCTAAAAAGTATAGATCTGCATCTATCATGTTTGTGTTTGTATGAAAGTATGAAAAGATATTGTGCCTAAGAGTTTTTGCCAAAATACTCTAATTGGTACAGTAATGTGTGCTTGTCCAAGCTGGGAACTGAAACTCTGTCTACCACATGTGAGGCAGTGTTGTTATATGCTACATTATAATTAATAGAGATGCACAAATATGGGAATTTTCAGATTAGATATAACGTTCAATAATTAACTGTGGTTGATTCCAATATCATACTGCCACCTCTTCTAGCTCCTATAGGAGGATTCAAAGGCGTTCCCAGGCCAGCTGAGAGACATAATCTTGACAGCATGTCCTAGGTCTTCCACGGGGTCCCCTCCCAACTGGATATGCCCGGAACACCTCACCCAGGAGGCGTCCAGGAGGCATCCGTACCAGGTGCCCAAACCACCTCAACTGGCTCCTCTTGACATGGAGGAGCAGCGGCTCTACTCTTTACCTTGTCTCTAAGGGAGAGCCCAGACACCTTACAAAGAAAACTCATTTCAGCCGCTTATATCTACAATATCATTCTTTCGGCCATTACCCAAAGCTCATGACCATAGGTTAGGGTTGGAACGTAAACTGACCGGTAAACAGAAAGCTTTGCCTTCTGGCTCAGCTCTCTCTTCACCAAGACAGACCGGTACAGAGCCCCCATCACAAAATGTGATGTAAAATCAGTGGCTATTATAGGGGTAGCAGAGTGGCTAGCAAAGGACACTGTGGAGTCTGGAAAATGACCAGTGTACAAGCTAAAAATAGTAAAAAAAAAAAAAAAAAAAAAAAAAAAAGATATTGTCTACAATGATCAGTGTTAGCATGTCTTGGGTTCGAGTCCCCATCTGTGTGGAGTTTTCATGTTCTCCCCATGTCTGTGTGGGTTTCCTCCCACAGTCCAAAAACATGGTGGTCAAGTGAACTGGTTACTCTAAATTGTCCTGGTGTGAGTGTGTGTATGACCAGGATTAAGCAGTTAAGAAGATTTATGTATAGTATTCAGCCATAATTTCAATAAGGAGTCATAACAACAAATTTATTTCTCCATTATCTACAATTAATTGGCTGCAGATATATTGTGCATCCCTATTAATCTACACTTCTACATGTCTAACTACTACATAGAAACATAATTTGAAATACTTAAACTGTGAAATGTTAAAATAGTAATGATCTGACAATCAAAAATGTTTATCTGCTGCATATAGCATAACCTGACTTGAGATGACAGCTTCCAATCACTCTTGATGATGCAGCAGTATTTTAGTCAGTAAATAACAGTTAAACAAAATGGACAGAGTGAGATTTCTGATTATATATTACCTCGTTCTGAATCAGATCTCTCGGAGGACATGGCTGATCCTAGACTGTCATTACGCATCCTCTCCGTACCGACTTGTAGCTGTTGCAGGCGCACACGCAGCTCCTGCTGCTCCCAGCGTAGACGGTCCTTCACCAGTTCAGCACGCTCATCCTGCTCCTGCAGTTTCTAAAAAAAACAGATCTGTGTGAGGTCTACTGTCTACACTGGTTGTGTTTAAATCAGATACTATTTACATCCTGTAATATACTATACTGTACATTTTACAGTATATCATTTTATTGTGCAATAGTCTTACATCAACAGAGAAAATTATACTCTGCTGTGACATCACAAAAATTGCACTTTGTGTATGATACACGTGATATATTACTAAAAATACAGCCTGCTCACGTTTGAAGACTACACAATAATCAGTATCTCTTTTGAAATAACCACTTCTATGGTCTGCCATGGAGAGGAAGAGACTCTGGATGCATGCTTGTGCAATGTCATGACATGCAGCCACATGACCAAAGATAATCCGTAGTGACCACATGTGGTCTCTGGCAATTGTCATGTAATGACATGTCTATGACATGCACAGTGGAGGAAAGCACAGGCCTCCTTTGACCCTCCATTGTACCAAATGAGGTGGAGCATTGTCCTCTTAGAACGTGGCACCAGGGAGTCTCTATAGGTAAGGTACCATCTGAGGCTCCAAAATTCTGGTTCTGGTCAATGTGTATCAGGCGAGAATGAGAAAGAACCTCAGTCAGGCCCAAAACCATAGTGCCTAGTACTGTACTTGTATAATGATGATACAAATGCACCTTCATGGGATTTTTTGTGTGTACACAAATGTATGAATCTTCACTTACCAGTTAACATAAGTATCAAACATAATGTGGTTTTCCCATAGTTGCAATTTTAATATTGTGATTAACATTGTGCTTTTATATCTGCAAGTGTGTAAAATTTACCAAATTCCAAACTTTTTCTCATGGTTGCCCAGTATGTGTAGTTATCACACAATGCAACACTGACCAAATTATTACATCATTACATTAAATGAAGTGTGCTGCTGGTGGAAGATGACACAAAAAAAATCAAACCTGTCATAACCAGCTCAATGTATAAATATCTTCACTAAAAGACAGAAATTCTTGTTACTTTTTGCATTGTTTTTTGTATCTATTAAATATATGTAAAACACACTTAAATCTTCAAATATTCACTAAACTTTTGTTCATGCAAAGTGAATGTGACATAGGAATGGGTATAAAGTCTGAATCAAGCAAATATTCATAGAGAATTCAGCCCTGCATGAGATATGCAGTTACACCTGTTGGACCACCTTAATGTAAGCAAGTGTTTTGATAAGACAAGTGAAACAACTGTAAGGTCTACACCTAGGTGACGTGGTTATTCTCATGTTGAACAACATACTTAATCACATCGGCTACATCGCCAGTCTCAGCCACACCTGGGCTGTAACTGAAATGGATCCTAGTCTACGTTTTAAAGTTGCATGTGTTTCTCTTAGTGCCTAAAACGTAAAACTGAATTCCACAGCAATGTTGAGGGTACTATTAATCTTACACAATGGACTCATAATTTGTAGTGAGACACTGAAGACATAGCAATTAAAAGACAAAGTGTAATAGAGTGGTAACTACAAGACTTAAATGTGTAGCCAAATCTTGTTTGATTGCATTAAAAAATCCATTGTACACTATGATTGTGACTTTTTATAGCGTTTGTGTTTTTACAGCTATTTAGTAAATGAAACATGTGCTCACTACACAGAAAAGTACTAATAAGGGATTAGAGATGCATTTAAGTCAAGCCCTGCTTTAACAGTAGTCTCGACCACACCTGCTACAGCTCCACCCAGCTCTGCATCACCAGATTTCTGAATCATTTTTTTTCTAATTAACACAATCACTGCAGTCTATACATACCACTTAATGTTTGTATTAGACTGTTTGATTAAACCTTATTACCAAGTTTTACTTTAAACAAAATAAATGATGATATGTGATTATAAATTGCTGATTGCTTTCTCATACATTAAGATGGATTCTGATGGAAACAATAATTTATAAACATGTTGTCATATACTGTATAGTTCTTTGATATATTAATAATGAAGCTTTTAAAGCCATTTTTTCAATAAAATGGTTTAGAGTCTACACCTATGCATAGTTTATTATTTTAAATGGCATTACTGCATTTTTGTCTATTATATATACCATACTTTACCATATATATTATTGTTTTTTTATGTTTAATTAACATTACATTAATTATCATTACAATACATTAATATTTTTATTATTGATTTGTTTTTATTACAAGCTTATTATAAGCATTTTTATGAAAACTAGTTTGCAATATTATCAACTGTTAATGTTTCTGTTATTTAGGTCAAATTATTCTGTACATAAACTCAGCAAGTCAGATTTGGCATGTAAATTGATCAATAATGGACTTAAGTTGTGGAACACAAATGTTATCTTCTCACCTTTATGTGCAGTTGCGCCCGTCTAAGGAGGTTCAGAGTGGTGTTCCTTGATGAATCAGAAGACAATGGGACTTGCTGCTTCAACTGCTCCAAGCAGTGTCTCAACTGAGCTCGCCTGCAAATGGACATTGGAAATATGTATCTGTCTCTTAAAAAGAAATCAGGGCCATACCTGTGTGCAATGTGCTTAAAACACTACTACAGGAACAGAAGATAAACTAAGATATGTCATACCTGTGCTTTTCCAATTCATTGTGAATTGACCTGAAACAGAAAAGACAAATGTTACCTAACAAATTATGAGACTCAATGGAAATACATGTAGTTACACTGTATCTACAGGCAGACAATGTTATACACAGAATAATAAAACAATAACATTAGCAATGCACTTATAGCTATAATAAAACACATCAGCTGGCCTGAAACAACAAAATCAAAAAGACTAAAATATATGTGGTCCTTATTTCCATTATGAAAAATTATTATATCAATACTACAGCGCCACATCAAAAAAATAGAACATTGTGAAAAAATTCATTGTTTTCATAATTTAATTTTTAAAAATGTAACTATTATATTTTATATTTATTACACGTGAAGTGACATTTCAAGCCTTTTTGGTTTTATTGTTGATCAGTATGGATTATATCTTGAAATGTGTCATTTTACATGCAAATTATGAACAAAAAAGATTTTTTTGGAGATGCACTACTACAGCATTATAGCACATTCAGACAATTATTACAGGATACACCCCACGTACCACATATGTGCTACTTCAGGAATATCACGTAATGTAATAAATAGTACAGCTAATAAACAATTATTATACAGCACAATTGAATTGTTATAGAAAATACTATAGGATTTTTGTATTGTTGAGTAATACTCAAATAATAATCTGTATTATTCCTATTTACAGAACTTAGTTCACTTAGCAACTTGCAGAATAGTACTGCATATTATTAGTATTGTATTGTTCTTATATAACAAATATAGTACAATATAGTACAAACTTGTAAAATGGTATTTATATTATAACATACTACTGGACGTATAACACACATAATATAATATACTACTGCATCCCAAAAAATAGAACATTGTTGAAATAATTCATTGTTGCCATAATTTATTTCACAAAGTAAACAGTTACATTTGATTTTCATTATATATAAATTTACATTTCAAGCATTTTTGTTATAATATTGTATAGTTGCATCAGGATGGCGTATAGTTCAGAAAAATTCGAAATACAGAATCTCAAATTATTAGAATATTTCATTTGGAGTTTGAGTAAATGACTATTCAAACAGAATCAACTTTAAAACAAAAAAGGCTTGGAAAATCACTTTACATGTAACTAATAAAAAATATACAATTATTTACCTTTTATAAATTCAATTCTAAACACAAATGAAGTTTTTTACAATACAATATTATTTTTTTGGAGATGCACAAGTAGCACTTGTAGTATTACTTATAGCTTAGCACTTACATTATAGCAAGTAGTAAGTATGTGCAGTATAATATAGTATTTATTGAGTATTAAAGCACTTACAGAACATCAGTACAATACTTACATTATAATACAGTGCACGTAGTATAATATAGTATTGGAAGTGTATTATAGCACTTATACTATAGAACTTTAGTACAGTACTTGCTATAATACAGTGTGTATAGTATAATATAGTATTTATAGAGTATTATAGCATGTATAATATAGAACATCAGTACAGTACTTATAACACAGTGTGTGCAATATATGGTATTTACAGTATTGCAAAATACTTGCATCTATGACATAATATCCTGTAACTATAGTAGCTAAATGTGATAATATTGTTATTCAGTATATTTGCATTAAAGTAGTATTAAAAAATCAGGTCATATGAAAGGACCGTGGGTGCTCAAATTCACCTGCTGCTCCCCGGTGAGGTCTTTTTACTTTTCTGTTTGCTTCGTTTTTCTGTGTTTTTGCTATAAAAGGGGAGTGCTGATGCGTAGCCATGTTCAGCTTCTGATGAAACATTAAGATACAGCTTTAGGATCAAAAACAGCAGAACTGCTAAAGCACATCCCGACCACTGACGGCTGGTACACCGTGTAAATACAAAGTGTTCAAACCATAAGTCTGTCATCTGCTAAGAGATCAATAAAACACACGGAACGACATGTTTAAGAAATGTAGCTTAACCATTTCAGTTAACAGACTAATCCACACTTTATCCAAGTCTGTTGTTTTTTTGGCGCCACTGCTATTCATCCTACGTATATTTCTTAAACTATTAAGCACAGCTAACATATATCAGTCATGCAGAAACACTATTAAACGTTATTGGTGGATGTTTGTGGTCTTTGCTGCTGAGACGCTGCTGATTGTGTTCAGTGTCTGTAAGTTACATTTTCAAATGTACCGCCACTTCGCGCCTTTGTGTACAATGGGAGGCTCAAATGTAGGTCAGCGAGTCAAACACAATATACTCACAAACAAGCCCGTTTTCTACCACTTTACAACAGCAAACTAAAACTTAAACATCAACTACGCCCAGGCATAAAACATCACTGCACTTTTTTACAATCTATGCAGCACATATTTGGTGCAGAACTTGTGTGCAGACTGTCTGCAGTGGAGCTGATCTGTGAAACACAAACACAAATAACTGAACTTGATCCTACCTCTTTCTTTTCTTTCCAAGTATTCAGCAGCTTGTAGGAGAACTTGAATGTTGCAAGTGTTTACCTCCATGGCGAAAATGAAGTTAGCTATCTAGCGCAAAGGGACAACACCCGCAAAGCTATATGTGTGTGTGTGTGTGTGTGTATTTTTTGCAGTTGAACAGAGAGATTTGGCAGCTCCAGCTGCCACGTAATGCGCGTCAGATTCATCATCACCCCCCCACCGGGCCGCTCCCTTGTTTTTGCTTTTAAACAGGACATATATCGTACATATGTTTATAAAACCTATTTATACAAAGAGCATAATACCGTAAAAATACACCAGTGCAGGTAAATATATTAGGCTTTAAGAGAAGGTTGGCAGCTGTGTTTCAATTCGCTGTATTATTTTAGATAATCTAAAATCTTGTCTGTTTTATTATTTTGTAAATAATGTAAATGTTAATTTCATAAATACTTTTGTAAATCAATATTTCACCAGATATGAGTTGGTTGGCTAGCATTAAAATATTCTGATAACTTAAATATAAAATAAATAAATAAATAATAGCACTAAACACTTAAGAATTGAGCTAGCTCTCTTTTTAAAGTAAATAAAAAATAGCCAACGGAGAGCAGTTGGTATTTCACCCTCAAGATGCATAGAAAGAAAAAAAAACAAATTATTTATATATATATATATATATTCACTCTCTGTTATATATTTTTATTCCTTACAGCTTCCAGTGAAATAGTAACATGTCTGGTACAGTCCACGGTTCTCAAAGCTAAAAGAGGAAGCGGGTGTTTTCTATTCTGGTTAAACACGTTTGGGAGGTCATGTTCAGGATAACAGTAATACGAAGCAGAACGTCTCATTCTTTTGTCGTTTTTTGTTTCGACTAAAATCAAGCAGATTGGAGTGACGGGTAATCGGTTTGTAAACTTATACAATTACACTATTATACCAGTACAATAGTGAACGAGTCAGTTATTTATTGGATGTCTCACCATAACACTTTTATTTTGAAAAACCCACCGAAGTAGTAGAGGAATTGTTTTCATAAGCATGTTCTTGCTCGTGTGTTTATCTTTATTGGTTTTGCAAAAAAACACGTCGTAAAGATGTATAAATCACTCTTTCTGAAATGAGCTCGTTCTCCATGCTTTTATTTTGGGTTGCTGTTACTAAGGCCGAGAGCGGAAACGGAAATAGCGTTATGACGTGATTTTGTTATGTATACCAGCTGATGATCAGCTAGTGAGCAACGGAGCTTCGACACGGCGACAATAATAAGAAAACGAGGAAAAATCACGGTGCCTTTTTTTGTTTTGCTGGTTTATTGGACGGTCTCGTTCGAAACAAACCTGTCAAACAAAAAATGGTGCCCAGATGAGGAGCTCAGCTGCCTTCGTCGTGTTTCAGCTTTCAGCTGTGCAGACAGGGCCACAACTACCCGGCCTGCGGAGCTGCGCTCTGTAAACAACGGCTGATAGCAGCCCTAACAGCGACCACCATAATAATTCGGGAAATGGTCAGAATCACAACAGCCACTACTAACCTGCTGATGAAGTAAGAGTGGCCAAAACCGGGCTATTCAGAGTTTGTGCTGCCGAGCGACTCACTCAAAACTACATCTTAACGTCGGCCTTCAATGTCACACTGCAAAGTCGTTAGTAGCTCATTTAAAACGTTCTTGCATCTGTAAGAGTTTCCTCGGCTAAAATGTGGTTGAAACTCTTTTTCTTGCTTCTTTACTTCGTCGTTTTGTTCGTCCTTGCTCGGTTCTTTGAAGCCGTTGTATGGTATGAAACCGGTATCTTTGCAACCCAGCTTGTGGACCCAGTAACTCTGAGTTTTAAAAAGTTGAAAACAATACTTGAGTGTCGTGGACTGGGCTACTCTGGTTTGGCCGAGAAACGTGATGTCAGGCAGTTGGTTGAAAACTCGGGTAAGAGTTAAAATGTATACTTATTTTCTTATTTATGAGGAAATGTTATGTCACATAATAAAAATGTTAATTGTATTTTAAGTGCTGCTATAAGATTAGCTATGCATGTAGATTAATTCTGTTTTTATGCAGGTGATCTGATGCAAGGAGAGCTCTATTCTGCATTAAAACATGAAAAAGAGCAAGCAGGATCAGATTCCAGCACTACATTCAGTGGAGAGATGCACTTTTATGAGTTAGTGGAAGACACTAAGGATGGCATCTGGTTGGTCCAGGTAAACATTACTTACAAATCTAACTGAAATAGGAAACAAGGAAGTTGTGTTAACTTCCTTTGACTATTGAATATAAGGGTTCAGTCCAAAATCAAAACCTTTCTGGCTAGTGATGTGCAGCTGCTACACTTGGACCAATGTGATAGATATCTCAATGCACTGCCATCTGATACATAAACCTCCATTGTACTGCAGTGTGATTTGGCACAATTTGATTCAACACAGTGCTTTTCAATACAGTGTAGTGCAGTGTAAAAGAAAAGGAGTCTATGCAAGGTGCAGTTGAGGAGAGGGAGATGGAGAAGCAGTTTAAAGAGGAGGAATTCATCTAAATACAAAAAAAATATTGGTGACGTGTGAATAATAAAGGCATTGAGCTTGTACTAATAATTCGTTTACTAATTTAAACCAAGTTTATCAATACAGACATCTCGAGTCCATCCCAAATTGTATCACACTTTAAATTGACTTCATATCAACAAGTGTGTGTGTGTGTGTGTGGGTACATACATGCATACACACGCGCGCACACATATGCTGTTACCAAATACAGATTTTGTACAGTAAATCTTGTCCAATGTACAAGGATACATTTTAGTCAGCACTATTAACATCAATTAAGTGTTTCATAGGACAATAGTAGTAAAACAAAAGTCAAGGAAAATTAATATGTATTCTGGTGATGTAATGATCATGAACTTTGCCAAGATATTTGCCTGCTGATTTAAATATATTATTTTCTATTTGTGTAGGTAATAGCCCAAGATAGAAATCCACTTCTGAGCACAGCCAACTGGGGCAAAATGGTACAGAAAGTGTCTCAGTTTGGCATTCGCACTGGCACTTTCAATTGCTCAAGTGACTCCAGGTGAGGAATTTCTATGCAGATTCATGCAGTATAATCGTTTTGTAAGCAGGTATCCATGCTTAAATGCATGGATGAATGCAGATTATTTTTTCATCATATGTGGAGATAAATTTGTCATTGTCAACATCTGATTCTAATTCATTATTCCCCTCAATGTTTCAGATATTGCCGTAAACGTGGCTGGATGAAGTCCACTCTCATCATGTCAGTGCCCCAGACATATGCCTCTAAAGGAAAGGTAATGCTAAAAGAGTATAATGGTAGACGCATTGAGACAGAGCACATCTTCAAATGGATGACTGCACATGTTGCCTCCCGTATCAAAACCATACGATTCTCACAGCAGCTGATGGAGGACTGGTATCAGAGAGAAAAGCAACCTGTGAAGATGTTCTTGTTTGCCAAACTACTCCAGCCCCCTGCCTTCTTCTCAGCACTCAGCATCAAATTCACAGGGCGCATAGAGTTTATTTTTGTTGATGTGCGCGACTGGGACAATTCAACTTCTTTAGAGGAGATTGGGGTGCAACAAATGCCCTCATATGTTCTCAAAACACCTGAAGGCATCTACAGATATGGCAACAGCAGTGGAGAATATATTTCCTTGCATGCCATGGACACGTTCCTACGCTCTGTCCAGCCAGAGGTCAATGACCTATTTGTTTTAAGTTTAGTCATGGTCAACCTAATGGCCTGGATGGACCTTTTCATAACACAAGGAGCAACAATTAAGCGATTTGTGGTTCTAATCAGCACACTGGGTACCTATAATTCTTTACTGATCATCTCTTGGCTTCCCATCCTTGGGTTCCTTCAGCTGCCATACTTGGATAATTTTTATGAGTATAGTCTTAAATTGCTGCGCTATGCTGATACCACCACCATTGCCTCATGGGTCCGGGCAGATTGGACCTTCTACTCTTCACACCCAGCTCTTTTCTTGAGCACTTATCTAGCCCATGGTCTCCTTATAGACTACTTTGAGAAGAAGAGGAGGTGTGGCAATGAAGACCAAAATGCAAACAATCTGGAGTGGCTGTCCAGTCTTTGGGATTGGTACACAAGCTATTTGGTACATCCTATTACTTCCTTTCAGCACTTTCCTAATGAGTCAGACTGGGACGATGATCCTAATTTCCTTTTAGAGAGGCTGGCATTCCCAGACCTCTGGCTTCGTCCACTTGTTTCCATCGATTACATCAAAAACCTACCCACCTGGAGGTTCAAATGCACACGACTTGAAGGCACTGTCTTAGGGAAACAAGATCATTTACCAAACAAGATGGTGCAACCATCAAGTGATGAACCTGGAGGGGACCAGCAAAAACATCACAACAGCTCAGAAAGTGCTCATGTTAATGATGGGGGTCTGACTGGGATGAAGTCAGAAGAGTCCTGGTCTTCTGCAGAGGAACAGGACACCGACTGGTCCCAGTGGCCCTGTGGCATGCTCCATTGCACCGAATGTGTTGTGTGTTTGGAGAACTTTGAAACTGAATGCCTTGTCATGGGACTGCCATGTGGCCATGTTTTTCACCAGCAGTGCATCGTGGTCTGGCTTGCAGGTGGGCGACACTGTTGTCCAGTGTGTCGGTGGCCATCTTATAAGAAGAGACCAGCCAGACAACCTTATGCAGATTTTCCACCTGAACCAGAATAGCATTACATCACTTGTTGGAAGACCTGCGTCCCTGCACTTAACTTATAAGAAATTTGGATGTGTCCATTGTTAGTCTGTAGGCCTGTAGATTCATGTCGTTGGTTCCTGTTTTTTTCTGGTGGTTTGAACCTGCATACACATTACAGTACATGGGCAGTTTTGGACACTTTAAGCCTATGCATGGACTAAAAATGATTGAAGAGTAACTGAATTAACTAAAGATGTCGAACTAGACTTTTAAGTCCATAATGAATTGGCTTAACGTGAACCAAAAACCTAACCTAATAGGGACCTTTCTTCTAAGTAGGATTTGAATCTGTGCTTGTCTGAGTTGGAATCAAATGCCTTGTTTGGAAAATTTATCTAAAATGTGAACTTACGTCAGATGTAAGAATGGTAAGGTACTGTCACAAGGCAGTGTCATAAATGAAAAGGCAGTTTTATTTTTTTGTAGCTCTTATAAAGCCTAATGGTCAGATTGATGGTAAAAAATCCAAGTCTTCTGTATCAGAGTTCCATATATATGTTTAATGTATCTTCAATTCATAAATGTAATGAATCACAAAATTGAATTTCTCAACTTAGGCCTGATCTATACTACACATTCTTCATCAAAAGGTTCTACTGCTTGTGGTTAAATTGAGGGACAGGGCATATCAAAGTCAGCTTGGCTTTCCATACAGCTTTAATAGAACTCTCATCATAGGGGGTTGGTCTCGTAAAGTAACTTAAGGACATAAGTATTTGTAATAAAATTGTTATAATATCACTAACTTTCTTTTCCCTGATGCTCATTTTTTTTAATTTGATGCAACAAATTAATTTTTAAAATATAATAATACTTTCAAAAATACCTGACCCCTCCATAGTTTGGCTCATTGGTGTCATTGTGGCAGCATTATTTCACAGAACTTTTTTTAGAAGGAGTGGAGAAATGAAGGACTTATTTGAGCAATCAGTGTATTTGCAATATTTCTATAGTTACACACCAGAGCATCAGAAAAGCTTTACTGAAGTATAACAAACATTAAACCCTAAGAGTACTTGGGCCAACTCATCCAATATTTAGGCAACAACATCTTACCATGGCCTAAAATCAGAGTTGTGTAGTGTATTTCCAGCCTAAGTAAGAAGCAGGATGGAGCATTCAGTGATGAGGGAGTCTTTATGTTTATTTAAATAATACAAACATCTGGGCATGTGAATTGGTTATTTATTAAAACAAGTGAAATCTAACTTGAACAGCTGGCTTGCACCTAGGGCAGAATGACTGATATATTGACCTGGTTGAGCCCATTGTGCCATTTCTGTAAAAATGGCTTTGAAGCATGACACATTTTTGACTCCAACCAGGACTACTGCATTGTAATAAGACTATTAATGATCTTATCCCATTCGCCCCTTTCACAAATTCCAGAATGCACCGCGCAACCGGGAACATCCGGTTCACCATGCTATCAATACAGTACTAAGCTACACTATCACGCTGCTTGCCACACTGGCCTACATTTAATTGATAGCATGCAACACAATAGCTTGCAACAACGTGTTTACACTAACAACCCACTGCATAAATTGAACATACAAGTTGGCACAACAAGATATGATGTTTAATATCCAAAGAAATATCTGCATATAGTTACAAAAGCTAGTAGATATCACGTAAGTATTTACTTACCAAATAAAGTTATTAACAGTGTATGTAGCGTAACTGGCACAGACATAAACAACAGAAAATGGTGGACCGGATGTTGCCGGTTGAGCGGTGCATTCTGGGAATTGTGAAGAGACCGAATTCGCCCTATTCACAATCCCACAATTCCTTGCGCGACCAGCAACAACCGATGTAGTTCTTTACATAATAGCAGCAGTGAATGTGTCGGCAGGAGAGTTTAAAATACGTAGAAACAAGCCAATCAGGGTTCTAGATGTTGTATACCACAATGCAGTAATCGGCAA
>BRDA01006903.1:1096-11348 GCA_036984385.1 Crenuchus spilurus
AAAAAAAAATGGGCAGAAGAGATGCAGAGGTGACGGAGATGAAAAAAATAGTGTTTCTGCACACTAGCAGCAGAAAAAAAAAATGAAGTGAGCCATGTTTTGTTCATTTAAATGGTGTTGGAATTTCATATGCCAATAGTTTTGTTACATTGCAAAATTTTAATGTATTTAAATAAATGCAATATTCAAATTCCAGATCTATCGAGCACAGGACTTTCCTTTTGACTGGAAGTACACGGAGTAGCTCAGATCAAAGGGTTTTTTTTTGGGGGGGAAGGGGTGGCAGTTTTTGTGTTCACACTGCAGGCAAATGGAATTTGTTTTTCACATCAGATCTGCTGAGATGACTGTTCACACGGTTATTAGTAAGAGATCAGATCTGCCGAGATGACTGTTCACGCTGTTATTAGTAAGAGATCAGATCTGCCGAGATGACTGTTCACGCTGTTATTAGTAAGAGATCAGATCTGCCGAGACGACTGTTTACGCTGTTATTAGTAAGAGATCAGATCCGCCGAGACGACTGTTCAGTTATTAGTAAGAGATCAGATCTGCTGAGATGACTGTTCACGCTGCTATTAGTAAGAGATCAGATCTGCTGAGATGACCGTTCACGCTGTTATTAGTAAGAGATCAGATCTGCTAAGATGACCGTTCACGCTGTTATTAGTAAGAGATCAGATCTGCCGAGATGACCGTTCACGCTGTTATTAGTAAGAGATCAGATCTGCCGAGATGACCGTTCACACTGTTATTAGTAAGAGATCAGATCTGCTAAGATGACCGTTCACGCTGTTATTAGTAAGAGATCAGATCTGCTGAGATGACTGTTCACGCTGTTATTAGTAAGAGATCAGATCTGCTAAGATGACCGTTCACGCTGTTATTAGTAAGAGATCAGATCTGCTAAGATGACCGTTCACGCCGTTATTAGTAAGAGATCAGATCTGCCGAGATGACTGTTCACACTGTTATTAGTAAGAGATCAGATCTGCTAAGATGACCGTTCACGCTGTTATTAGTAAGAGATCAGATCTGCTGAGATGACCGTTCACGCTGTTATTAGTGTGACATTTTTTGTTTTCATGTTGATTAGTGTGGTCTATAACTCAAATCAGAATCTCAAATTATCAAAACATTTTGAATCGGAGTAAATCAAACAGCATTAACGTTAAAACAAATTTTCAAATGTCAGGGTACATGTAATGAATATAAACTGACCATTTTGAACACAAAATTAATGTACATTATGAACACAAATTAACTTTTTTTTATTATCTAATTGTTGACCTCCAAATGATCCTCTAGACCAGGGGTGTCCAAATCCAGTCCTGGAGGGCTGGATTCCTGCAGAGTTTGGTGATCTTCCTGATCAAACACACCTGATTCAGCTCAGCAGGTAATGAGCAGGTTTAATTGTGTCAGAGCAGAGAAATCACCAAACTCTGCAGGAATCCGGCCCTCCAGGACTGGATTTGGACACCCCTGCTCTAGACCAACAGGCCGCCTAAAGTTTCAAGTTATCCTCCCCGCTCACCCACACTATGCCATTCATCTGCTTATTCATGCTGAACGTATGTTTCAGATTGCACTGCTTTCACATGTCAGCCAATCAGAACAGAAAGGTAATTTACATATTTCAGGCACATTAACGAAAACGGAAGCTTGAATCTAAGAGGCCGAGGATGGTGCGGTTGTGATTTTGAGATAAACAGAAACGTTGAGTCAGAAGCGAGTTATTGAGCAGGAAGAGAGGGCGACATTGTGTGTATTAATAAGTCAGATGAAAGTTTCCGCTTGGGTTGATTCGGGGGCTGCTGTGGTTTTAGAAGTGCTTTAAGAAGAAAACAGGAAGTGAACGTTGCCCTTCAATATCGCTCCGGCTGAAAGTGCAGTGTGAATGTCTGGATTTGAGATGAGAATGAACTGCTTTAGTGTCTTTAGGATCTCGCAGAGAAAATTAACTCGACCGTGATCGTCATGACCAATGGAGCATCTTCCAGAAACACCCCACTGCCTCCAGTCACACCATCCAGCAACATCTCAAATGGGAGACAGCAATGCATCAGCTCACGTACTTTGGGCTGCCTTAAGCACTGCAGAGCCAGTTCTGCAGCCGTGGCCTAAAGGATGGAGAAGTGGGAACAAAGGGTTGCCAGTTTGATCCTGGCTTAATATGGTAATGATCATTTAACAAATAAAATCATAACTGGAGTTGCATTTGGCAGGAAGACTTATTCAGGAAGTAGCAAAAAGTTAGTGTTATTAAAAACATTGTTCCCAAATTAATGGGTCCCTGACAGTGGAGAGGGTCTGTATACTGCCCCCTAGTGTGGTCTCATGCATTTCAATGCATGAGTCACGTTCAGACATTTGGTTCGTTTCGCACTACTGTGAACAATTCTGACCGATTTAAAAACCCTGAATCGATCTGCCTGTGATTAGCATCAAGAACCCGATACAGAAAGAAAGACAATATGCCATTTCTTTAATGAAACATTATAAAACAAAATTTAAAACATTTCTGTTTGACAAAAACGCAAAAGATTCTTTACAACAAAGAAACGATCTCTTAAATCAACCCCAAGTTTTCCTCTTCATACAAAAACAATGAACTAAAAGGTTTGTTAGGAAACGATACAAAATAACCAAAACACAGCAACACAGGCTTTTGTAAAGGGAACCGTAGCCAAATACAAATATGGGACAAAAAAAAACAAACTGTTCCATCAGTGCATCCATATTCGACGTGTGAATGTGTCTCTTCAGCCCAGGAACTTCAACAAAACAGCTGTTACAGTATTTGAGAAGCCTTGTGATGATCTCAGGTACTAATTTGGTCAGTCGGTCCTCCTGAATCGGGTTGGGTCAGTTTACTGTCAAAAGGTACATGTGACCTCACAGAGTCTCTCATTGGTCCTTGCTAGCCCACAGTGACAAATCGGCCACCTTTGCTGCTCTGTTTTGCCGCTGCCATGCGTTTATCCTTCAGAATGCGGAATCGCTCGTTTAGCGTAATGGCCGTCTGGTAAAAAAAAAAAAAAAAGACAAACTTTTACACATTTCATACTTTTACCCTATAAATCCTGAAAACAAAAGTTGTGCCCTTTGTCATTCTGAACAATTACAAATTAACACGCTGCATATATATAAGCACTGATGCAGAATCTACTGTTCACACCATGTTGCTTTAACAAAAACAGAACTTTCAACCCTTTTCACACGGTTTCATTTCAAAGTTAGAAATCTGCATGTATCCTCTTGGTGCATGCAGTACATGCGTTCCACCACCCCAAAAATCACACCATTTTTTGTTACGTTTTTAAATAAATGTGACCCCGCCAGGGAAAACCAGGCCAAAGTCACTGGGCAACTTATTGAGATAGTGTCAATATCTTGTCATTCACATTAGCGACAAAACTTAGTCACTCTGTATTATTGCTGTAAATGAAAGATAGTCTCAGATATCTATTGGAGTACATATTTTGATCAAATACAAAACTTAAATTCACAAAAAGGTTTTGAAAAAAAAAGTGTGACTTTGACCTGGTTTTCCCTGTCGGGGTTACAAATGTACTCTTCTCAACACTGAGCTTGGCACTCACTCATGCTCGCTTGCGACTCCTAGTGGTGGGTGGTGGAAGCTCACTCGCTTGTAACTCATTTCTCAGCTCGCATCATAAAACAAAAAAAAACCTTGGAAAATGTCTAAGTTGGGTCACTCGTAAGTCCACTGTCAGACAGGTTCTGTAACTCATCTGTAGCTGCACAGTTTGTGTTAGCCACCCTCTAGCTTTTTCTTCATGGGCACCTTCTGACCACAAGGCTGCTCTTTTCTGGATATTTTGGGTGTTGCTCCACTCTCAGTCCAGACCTGACGGATACACTTCTATTAGCATCACACAAGCCTGTCAGTGTCACTGCTGTCTGAGACTGGTCCACCACCCAAATAATCTCACAGACCACAAGCTGACCAGTGATGAATGAGGCAGAGGGGGGTGATTAAGCGTGGTCTACAGGTGGGTTACTCTGTTTTTGTAAACCTAGACAGAGGAGAAAACGTAAAAGCCCCCATTATTGGCCACCTCAAAACTAAAATCACAGCAATCCGTATATAAACAGAAGCACTTTACAAAGTCCAAACAAACATTTTACAGGAGAGATGTGTGTGTAGTTTAACATCCAGGAATTGTTTGATTTTCATTTTTTTTATGTAATAAGGTTGTTTACCTTTGCACAAAAAGTGCTGAAATGTGGTGGGTCCCACAATATCAGTAACACATTAGTGTAGCTTTTTAAAATCACTTCTCCCTGCAAGCAGCTCCACTTGCAGTCTACGATGGTTTACAACCATATTAATTTTGTCCTCTGTGGGCATCCGTACTCTGATTGCATAGGATTAACATTGTGGCAGTTTTTTTTACCTTATAAAGATGCTGAGACAGAGAAAGGAGAGAGAGCAAGCGAGAGAGAAAGAAAGAAAGAAAGAGAGAGATAGAGAGAAACAAAGAAGGAGAGAGAGAGAGAAAGAAAGAGAGAGAAAGAGAAAGAAAAAGGAGACAGAGCGAGAGAGAACACTCAAATGAATGTGGCTGATAACGGGGGGATTTACACTATAAACACACTGGAGCTTGTGAAACAGTGAGTGGATGCAGAAGAAAAGGTAAGACTGAAATAGCCAAGAGAGAGTGTGTGTGTGTGTGTGTGTGTGTGTGTGTGGTCTAAACAGAGTGGTGATATTACGTTTGATACACTCTACCTGTTTTCCAACGCTGTTGATGTCAAACTGCAGGGCGACTCCTTTGGGTGGTTTTCTCTCAGGTTCCTCCACAGTAGGAGGGGCCGGGGCTGCCGTGGGCGGGTGAAGAGACCACGAGTGGGCCGGCCTGTCACAGAAAACACGATTACACTCCAAAGGACATGCAGTGTTGACAACTCGATAGAACATGCAGCCTACAGGACTGTATAAAGTGTGAGAAATACTACCTTAAGTCTCTGCACTACCACATTTAAGCATGTCTGCTAGGCTATAACCAGGACGACAGATCCTCAGGGGAGCATTTCCTAAATAACTGCCATCGTTTAAACGATAGACAGAGCGCCTGGTGATACTGTTTGAACTGCAATTTACTCCAGACCTACCAACCTTGGAGGTTTTTTTATAGCGACTTACTGCAGCAGCGTGGCAGAGCACGGCATGGCACAGTCCAGCGCGAGGTCGGGCACATTTGCTGATCAGTACTGACTTCACATGTTCTCATCACTTATTACTAAAGCACACAGTTCTTACCCATATTCAGTCTTTGCCCACAGGTGCATCACCATCAATATGCTCCATCTTTAACTAGTCTTACTGTACATCTCTACACAACGTTATACAATCCTTTACCAGTTACACGTCCCTGTGCACCATTATATACCCTCTGTAACCAGTTATACATCTCTATATACCGTTACTTTCATCCTTCAGCAGTCAGACATAACTAAATACCATTAGACACAATGTTATACATCCCTATATACCATCATATAGAATTCTTAACCAGCTATACATCATTATACACAGTAATATACAGCCCTTAACTAGTTATACATTCTTATATATTATTATATAAAACACTAACCAGTCATACAACCCTAAACACCATTAGATACAATACATACACACATTTACATACAATTATTAGCCAGTTACACATCACTGTTCACCATTATATTCAATCTCTGGCCAGCTGTGTATTAATATACAGGCACATTTTTTCACTGATCAGCCGATAAACTGTCTCATACCTGTTACATGTTTAGACATGTATTAGCGCTGGACATTTAGTTAATGGATGCAATTCAACTGTCCTAACTTGTAAAACAATCACAGTGTGACCAAAAGGGCTTTAGTTACTTTGGTTTTGAGGCTCCACGGCGCTCCGCTTATAGCCTATCTGAAGAGTTTAAAACTAGCGCTGTGATTGGTCGAGGTTTTCTTTTCCTCCCAACAGGATGCTGCCCAATGTGGTTACAGCTATACGTGAACTGCCTAGTACATGAGACGACTGAACTCCAAGCCATCAACAGCTTTTCCCGTATTCTGAAGTGACAAATCGTAGCAGCCTAATTTAATGTCTAAATGCGTAAAGGTTGGCAGGTCTGAACATGAAATGAAATGTTCTGATTTCTCAGCTGTAAATCAATCTGATCAACAGCGAAACAAAAAAATGGCATAAGTACGTCACTACGAGCGATGAATATAAAATTAGTTTAAGTTTTGGAAATAAATTCTACAAAATAACCTTTTTCCACAATATTCACTTTTTTTGAGGTGCACTAGTACTTCAGCTATTGCTCAGAGTGGCCAGACTAAGACTACGTTCAGACTGCAGGCAAATCGGATTCATTTCTCAAATCAGACCTGCTGAGATGTCTGTCCACTCCGTCATTTTAAAGTGATCAGATTTGCCCGTCCAGACATCACAAGTCTATCTGCTTGGCTTGTGGTAATGAAGGCGGCATCAATGACTACAGCCACGCTGGTGACGTGGCCTCGGGGTTGCCAGGTTTGCAGTTTTTGATTTAGAATGTACCATAACCACCAAAAAAATGTTTTTTAACACAGTAGAAAAAACAGAGCTGGAGATGCCTTAGATAGACTCTCTTATATTAGAAGATTCAGTGGACGGATCTGAAAATGGATCAGAGCAGAGCAGAAAGACAAGTTATGTTTTAAATACTTAAAAGCTTACAGTTATGTAGAAAAAAAAGATTAGAATAAGATTTAAGTAAGAAAAAAAGCAGTTGAAGTTTCCTGAAACATCTGTGATTAGACTCTTGATTAGATGTGTGGTTAGTTTTAAGCTTGTGTAGGGCTACTCTGCATCAGATGGTGAGTTTTTCTGAACTTGGCAACCTGGAACACACTTCTCAAATCCTCACACTTCTGTCACTCTGGATTTTAATTGGTTATCCTTTGTCGCATTGCGAGTGATGTGAAAGGCACTTTGAAATCTGATTTGAGCGGCCAGAGCTTCTGGACTGAGACAGATCTGTACAAATCTGACTGTAATCAGATTTCAAATCACCTACAAATGTGGTTTGATTTCAAATCCAATTTCATTGACTGTCCAAACTACCGAAAATCAATCTAGATAGGCCAAAAATCAGATCTGGGCTTGCTGTCTGAACAGCCTAAGAGGCTGCTGGTTTCCACGCAGAGTTCCATATATTTACTCAAGCACCTGTAAGAAGCTGTTAGGAGCTATAAGAAGTGTACTGTATTTGACAACTGTAAACATACTCAGGCTGTGTTCTGGCAGTAGGGTTGTCTATAGACACTGTGAGAATGCCACTACTGGTCACAGGAGTGCGCCACCTGCTGGTCAAAAGACATAAATGAACACAAATCTGTGATAAGAACACATTTAAACATCTAACATGTCTTAAAGGCAGATGTGCAAAATTTTGGTCCAAAATTTGGTCCTCCCACTTTAGAGCAACAGCTATGACTAACAGTACTAACATCATCAATATGCACCTAAATACTCCGGATGTTTCTGTAAAATACATTAGCACGACATCCATCGTCCTGCTCATAATGCACTCGGGTCTTAATTAAGGTCTCACAGATGAGTCGGGGTGGTTCAGTTAGGGGTGTGTGATATTGACAAAACTGTGATACTTCAATATTTTCTAGGACTGTGTCTATAATGATATTCTGCACGATTTAAAAATGTTTGTAAAAGTCTCATCTGACTAGCTTGCACTTCTTATAAGGATACTAATGACTGACGAGAGTGTTTTTGGGCTGGTACCTGGTCTGTATTGGACAGCTGACTAGCAAAGCTGTTCATATTCATCATTCAAAACAAATTAGTTGCCTACCAACTGCGTCCTCGCTACACAGTTTGAGCAACATCTGTTGTTTCAAAGCCATGTGAGTGAAGATAATCCACGTCCAGCATCTAACAGACAGCTTCAATCTGATTGGCTGAGAGAATTGATACTGCATTATAACAGCACTCTCAACAAGCTCTTTATGTATGAGGAACTACTTTACCTCTTATAAACAAAGAAATCAGGATTTTTCTGTCCTCTTTATCTTAACATAACAATAAACAATAACAACTGTGGTATAATTGCAATAATACACTGGATGGTGGTGGTATCTACTGAGTTGTAAACATCTTTTAGACCCAAGTTAAGACCTGGCTGTGCGTGTTGTGTGAAGTTTTGATTGTGAATTTTAATAGTTAAGGTATGTTAGGTGACTACTGAGTTCTCAAAATCAGCCTCATTACTAAAGTTCTATACTAAAGAAGCTAAATTTGGACTCCAATAAGGGACTGACTGATGAACTACCTCTAGGGCAAGTGGATCACTGTGTAAATATGATTATGGTAATGTCATCATCATAATGTGCTATTCTGTTTATATCTTGCAACGCTAGCCTGCAATACAGAACATCAGACTATTAAGGCACTGGAAACTATTATTCTCAACTATTCTGATGTAGTAGTGACATGTGTAGGACGTACGGTCGGGTTCTTTGTGTTCTCTGTGATTCTGAGGCTGGCGAGGTCTTCTGCACTCGAGTCTGGACCTGTTAAAATACACAAAGAGGGCGCAATAGTTCAGTCCTCCAAAGGGAAGCATGTAGAGATGCTGTAAACACTTAGGCTGTTTGAATCCACACCATGATGTCAATGCGACTAACAGTTAAAATCACCCGACATGTTAACATGTTAGGGACAGACACAGCAGAGGGAATAAACTGAGCAGGATCTGTACCTTCAGGCCTCTTCTGGAGAGGAAAGTGGCCTGACGAGCCTCTCTCTGCGGCTCATGAACGGGAGGAGCATTCCTGGACAGAATGGAAAAAGCAAAAAGAAACAGTCACATTACTGTTTAAAGTAAAATGTATATGATTTAAAAAAGTAAAGAGCAGCACATTTTTTGCAGTCAGTTTTAAATCAGGATTAAGAAGAAAACATGGCTAAAAACAATATAATCCCAACATGGATTTAATTTCACAACAGCCAAAAAAGTGCAGCGACAGCCTTTAAGGCTAATGTGCACAACAACTGTGGAAATTGAATATTGTTTATTATTTATTTTCAAGATGGCTGGAAACTGAGGAAAAAAAAAAACCTCACAAAAAACTAAATCCACAACTCTAAACAATCTGTACGAGTAGATGATCTCACCATTTTCTGCGGAGCCGAAAAGGTCTGCGAGTCGCGTGTCCCGGAGTCTTCTGTGCGTCTGGCTGTGTGTACGGCCACCTCTGTACAAATGTGTTAGTCTGTCTGTGCTGAGCTTCACGCCGTGCAACAAACGGCCTCGACCTCTGTGGTCAGAACAGTACAGAGACACTTTATTTGAATCAATAACAAAGTGATTTTTTCCCAAAAAGAATGTGACGATTCCAACAGACTGTAACACACTCCAGACGAGTGTGACGTCTCGTTTCATCAGAAAAAGACATTTTCTTTGATTGCAGTGTTTCATTGTGAGTTACAGACATTCTAAACACTCTGTAGACTACAATTAATATCTCAAAGGTGCCTTTAATCTCTAGACAGGATTCAGGTTTACAGGTTTGGGAATACAATTTAAGACCCAAAAACACTGCAATCCCAGAATACAGTCAGGCTCCAGACACGGGTGATTTTTAGGGCAGATTTATGCAAGAGATGAAACCTTTGAAGGCAGTGACTCATCAGGCAGCTGCCTCTAGAACAGACCCCGCCATGTTTCCGAGACTAATCCCCAGCTGTGGAGTTCATCTCTGTAGATGCGAGTTGCTGGATGAGGGGCGATACCTGAGTAAACGCTGTGCGGTTGAGGGTCACTCTGCCTTGGCCTGGCCGGCTCAGCGTTCGCCTGTTCCGAGGTGCTCGACTGATTGCTGGCCGGTTGAGTGGACTGACGCCTTTCAGCAGTGCTGTCTTCCTCGCTGCCAGGCCGGTGATGACTCCTTGGCCACGGCGTTTTCCTCCTGTAGAGGGCAAAAACTTCCTGCCACGGACAAAGGCCTTACCCGCACCTCCTCCTGAAAAACAATCCAGACCAGGGTGTCAGGGGTGAGAATCTCTAACTTCAACTTCAAGTCAGCATAACACGATGCAATCAGTGGTAACCCTACTTACGAGCATCCCTACTAAGTATTCCAGGTAACGAGTCGAGATCTCTGAATATTTTTGTTACAGGTAACGAATAAAATTCCAAGTAACGAGTAGCCTAAATTAGTTCAAGTATGCCA
>BRDA01006903.1:18105-35004 GCA_036984385.1 Crenuchus spilurus
TTTATTGAGGTTGTTTATGGACTAATATCTCCTATTCTAGTGATTAATAGTGTTTATTGAGGTTGTTTATGGACTAATATCTCCTATTCTAGTGATTAATAGTGTTTATTGAGGTAGTTTATAGACTAATATCTCCTATTCTAGTGATTAATATTGTTTATTGAGGTTGTTTATGGACTAATATCTCCATTCTAGTGATTAATAGTGTTTATTGAGGTTGTTTATAGACTAATATCTCCTATTCTAGTGATTAGTAGTGTTTATTGAGGTTGTTTATTAACTAACATCTCCCAAAGTGTCCATAATTTTGTGACATCCCATGATGCCTTGCACAAAAAACAGCTGTACTAAAATCTATAAATTCACTGCCAACAACATGTAGGAGACATTAATCCTGAGTTAAAAAGCAGTCCTGCCTCATCCTTCTACCACACAGGGTTGAGTATCTGGAAGAGTGTGTATGTTTTTCTAGCTCACAGTAAGTCATACTGTGTCCTAAAGCACACAGACCAGCCTGAGAGACCTTCTTTAAGATCTGGATGAGGTTTGAGGAGGATGAGAGAAGCTTCAGTGATGTATTTTGACAGATCTGTACTGCACTGCACTATCCTCCCAGTAGGTGGCGCACTAACACAGGCAGAATTAATGTTGATGTGGGTTAACCACGTGCATTTTGGATTATAACTCACTATAAAATAGCAGATCGCACAGTTTTGTGATTTCATGTTTTGGCTTATGAAACAAAAGCAGATTTAAAGGAATAATCATGTTTTTCAAACTTCCTCAAACAGAACAGTAGTGCAGACTGTCCCTGGACTGAACCGGGAACTCACTCACAGTACACTTGTATAGTGGATGCTATAATACTGCTGACTTCCATGTGGCAGACTGGGATTTGATCTGCGGTTTTGGCTAATGACGCAACACTATGTCATTGAGCGTTCTTGGTTTAAACTCATAACACTACATTCACACTCTCCATCACTACTAAGCATGCACGTAATTTGCGGGGGGGATAGGGGGGTTATGACCCCTCAATAATCTGATCCAATCACTATAACCCCCCCCAATAAAGTCACATAATTTCAATTTACAAAAACATCTTTCATGAATAACTTGTTAATTTTCTTTATTCATGATCAATTTTGGGTAAAATACTAGCATGTTTAATCATTTGGTAATGTAACCCCTCCTTTCCCCACAAAAACTTGGTATCATTCAACCTCCACCAAGCAGCAGCGCTCGTGGTTTTCGGCCAAATTGGACTTGTTTGAAAATCCAGTCGCGGGTGAAAATTCAAGCGTAATAAAAAAAAATTATCCCTTATAAACAAAATACTAAGTCGTACACTCAGTTGTTTTTCCCTTTGCTTCAAACGTGTGACAGACATATTTTGGGCTAGTTTAAGCTTCTGAAGGGCGGGTTTTAGACTGACTTTGGACTGGATATTTTTTGCTGGACCTGGCAACCCTGACCGTTTGCTTGATTGTGCAAGCAGCTGCTGGGGGAGTGGGTGTCGTAAGAAAAAATGAAAAGAGCACCAAAAAGTGAACAAAAAACATTTTTTCATTGTTGGTCGACAACACCGCCTTGTAAAAAGCAGAAAAATCAAAATGAGGTAAATGTATTGTTAGCTGATGACTGAATAACTATGCCGCTGTGTATCAGACACACTATGAATACCCGTTCAGGTATGTTAGCTAGCTCCGTTAGCTAGCTCTGCATTTCTTAATTGTTTAAGGTCCAGAGTAAATACAAAGAAAGTTAAATAAATACATAGTAAAAGCATTACAATGCATTTCTAATACGGTTATCCCAAAATCTCCTGAATCTTTTTAGAAAAGTAAATGATTTAATTAATAAATAGGCAGACAGCTCAACCCCCCCCCCCAATGCTGTACCCAAAGTTACGCCCTTGCTACTAAGTCATGTCTTCAGGCTCAGGTGTCTGTTGGCTGATGTATCAGAGTTGGGGATCCTGAGCTTTCCTCTGAGCACGTTGGCTGAGCATGTTAGACTCTGTGTCCTGTATTGTGGGTGGAGCTGATTCTCTGCTGTAAAACATGACACTGAATTTTCACCTGAAAGACCGTCAACCAATGAGAGTCGAGCTGAGCTGAACTGAACATGCTGGTGTGAACAGAAGAAGCTCACAAATAGCAAGGCAATGATTTCACTGTCGTCTAGTTCACGAGAAACTCTGGCCAGCTCTTGCTCTACAGTATAAACTCTTGAAGGTTTTAAGGCTTAGAGCCATTGGTCGGGTGTATTACTCATAAAGTGTGTGGTGTTACATTCTGGGCACATGGTGTAGTGTGGGCTCCTTTACGACTAACAACGATCAAGTACAGAAACATCCATGAAGAATTTAATTGTGTGTCTCACAGTTTCAAAATCATTTGTGTGAACCAGGCTTTAGAGGAAATGATCAGGGATCTTTTTCGACCTGCAGATAATCAGGACCTTTATTTCTCGTCTGAAAGATGGCACCATCAGTGTCCCCATCACTGCACTGTGCCATTGGGATTTACACAGAACATCTCCTGTTGTCCACCAACACCACTTCCAGCAGACACGCAAGCATTTTCTTGGAGGTCTCCCATCCAAATGCTAACCAGACCCAGACCTGCTTAGCTCCAATGGATTTTCATATTGTGCACACTTATTCTTTTACCCCAAAACAAGCCTGATTGTTTCTTTCATTGCAAGCTGTAGGAATTGCGAGGCTGCAAACATGTTCATTCTACTTTGGGAGACTACTGAGTTCTAGTGTTTGTTAACAAAGTTAGCTGCGGTTCTAAACTAAAAATACAAACCTGTTTCTGGACTATATGTGGGGTAAAGTGGGAAATGGTGGAAATGTCTGAATTGTTGTCGTTCTCACAGGAATGTAAGAGTTTGGACATTCAGTTCCATCTTCTGCGAGGCGAGCCTGAGCTAACCCTGCCCGGCTGTGTGAAAACCTGGAACCTCGGCGCTGTGGTGACGGACTTTAACCCCCTCAGACTGCCCCTGCAGTGGACCGAGAAGGTCAAAAAGGAGCTTCCTGCTGACATCCCCTTCATGCAGGTGGACCAGTTTACCCCACATTCTCTCATTTTTTGCAGCCATAAGAACATCACAGTTTAGTCAATTCAAAAACACAGAAATTCAGGGGTGTCAAACTCCAGTCCCAGGGCGCCGGTGTCCTGCACAGTTTGGTGATTTCTCTACTATGACCTGTTGAGGTGAATCAGGTGTTTTTGAACACCATGCTGTGCAGGAATGTGGCCCTCCAGGACTGGAGGTTGACACCCCTGACATAAGTGATTAAAAAGAGTAAATAAAATTGATGCTCCAATACTTTCATCTCTACCCTACACTGTCAGAAAATAAGGTACAGCACAGGTGCACTGTAGTCCATCCATCCACCTTAATCGTTAATCTTTAGGCTGTGATTTGTGGTCGTACTCTAAGTATTTCTACGTCATCGTTTCTTAAAGTGCTGCTCTTGTTCTCTGCTGATCAGGTTGATGCTCATAACGTGGTGCCGTGCTGGGAAGCTTCTCCGAAGCTGGAGTACGGAGCCAGGACCATCCGAGGAAAAATAACCAAACTCCTCCCAGAATTCCTCACTGAGTTCCCACCTGTGGACACACACCCGCACTCATCCACAAAATCAGCAAAGGTAGGAGTGGCAGCAGAGAAAAGCTTTAAAAGGATCACTTGTTTTCCCAGCAGCCCAAATTTAGTCAATTCAGCCAAGACATGGCTGGTTTCATTTCTGTGGATAAGAGTAAACCATGTCCATATAAGCTAATGGGACTTTGGTGGGGTATTAACTTCAGCAAACATGGCTTCTTAGCTACATTAGATTACATGTAATCACTGTGGTGCAAAACTAGAGACATTAATCTTGACTTGGATGACTTGGGTATAGTGTATGTGTGTAGGGTATGTAAGTATAGCATAGGTGAGTATAGTGTATAAGGGAATACTGTATGTAGGTATAGTGTAGCTGGGTGGAGTGCAGCAATTCCCAACTGGTGGGACACATTTTGGGTGGATCGCGGACAGTTTGAAATGAATAAATACATTTTAAAACAATTAAAAGTAATTAAAGCTTATCAGATGATGTACTTGTCGTTTATCTTGAATAAAAAGACACAGTGTGCAGCATACTCGTTTCCATGGCAACCACCATTTTTTTGCCCGTTACCCTTCTCTTTAAATTTGTGATGATGTTCAGAGGCAAGATGGCAAAACACAAATGTAACCCGGAGCATTTTAAATGTGGATTTTCCTTCATTGAGGACAAACACGGACAGAAACCTCAGTGTGTTATTTGTAATGAAGTGCTGGGCATGAAAACATCCAAAGTAATAAGTAGTAAGTAGTAAGCCGTCCATTTACATGCCTCTAAGTTGAACTATTGTCAAAATAATTTAGAATTTCTGCTTGTTTTTACTCAGAAAAGAGGTATAATTTTATGTAAATGAGGTCTGTTGACCATACAGTCCAAACATAAGTGTGAAATTGGTGGTAATGCATTGGAGTGAAGATAACTGAAAAGGATTTGGGTGATAATTTTATGCTACATGCTTTTAATAGTTATATTATATTTAAATAAATACAAGTTATATTATTATTAAATGAATATTTCATAATAAAAATATATAATAATATATTCATATATCTTTAATGAGAAGTATACATTTTATAATTTTATTATTAATAACACTTAATAGTTATTATTAGTATATTATTAATAGGAACAAATAAAATATAAATGATAATGTGTAAGTAATGTATTGTAATAATAATAATAGTTATATAATTTATAATATAAAAGCATCAGTGAATGTAGCACATGTGGAAATAGTGTATGTAGGTATAGCGTAGGTGGCTATATTGTATGTAGGTATTTGATAGCTGAGTAAAGGGAATAGTGTAGTGAGCAATGGAAGACTAGGGTTCAGTTCTCAGGATGGGGAGTCCTTGGGCCGGACTGCTAACACTTACAAACGTAGCCTGACTGAAGTCAGTGGTTATTCTGGATAAGAGTATCTGGCAGGTGCTGTAAGTGTAAAGATTACTTCTCACATGTGCAGGCAGTGGATTGGGAGGATATTCTGAGCACTCTGGATGTTGACCGGAGCGTGGGTGAGGTGGCGTGGGCCCAGCCGGGCACGTCGGTTGGGATGGCCATGCTGGAGTCGTTTATTCAGGAACGTCTGCGTCTCTTCGCCACTGAGAGAAACAACCCGAACTCAGCAGCTCTCAGCATGCTCTCACCCTGGATACACAGCGGTCAGTTTAGTCCTATGTGGTCCTGTATGAGGGCACCATGTCTAATTAAAACCCTGAGCTATTAGGATGCTTTTGTTATTGTCTTTGTGTGACCTCAGGCCAGCTGTCTGCTCAGCGTGTGGTGAAGGAGGTCCAGCGGCGGGGAAAGAACAGAGACTCCGTGTCCTCCTTCACCGAGGAGTTGGTGGTGCGCAGAGAGCTCGCCGACAACTTCTGCTTCTACAACAAGAACTATGACAGCATCACAGGTGAGGGTCGAGTAGGAACAATCCTTTTCGCATGGCTTAATACATGTTCAGTGGTACATTTGTTGCCCAAACATCTGCTGTGCTCATATGTTCTCAGGTGCGTATGACTGGGCAAGGAAGACGTTGAAGGATCATGCTAAAGACAAGCGGCCTTACCTGTACACTCAGGTGCAGCTGGAGAACGCCCAAACCTATGATCAGCTCTGGAATGCTGCTCAGGTACATAAACAATGAGATATCAAAGAAAACGAACGCTTTGTCTTCCTGCGTTGTAGCCCATCTGTTGACGTTCATCAGCCCCACTAGCCAGTAGTCACTTAAATTACTCACATATGGGCCCCGCTTAGCTCAGCAGGCTAAGACGCTGACACTATGACCAGAGGATCGCGAGTTTGAATCCCGGTCATGCTGTTTGCCATCAACAGCCAGAGCCCACAGAGAGCTAAAATTGGCAGTGCCCTCTCTGGCCCTCTCTCTCTCTCCCTATCACTCTCACGTTGTAATGTCCGCTGGCTCAGACGTCTACTGATTGGTCCACTTGAAATTAGAGACCCTGCGCTTTCCTCCGAGCGCGTTGGCTCCTCAGTGACGGTGTATCAGCGGTAGTTTGAAAAGAGGTGGTGGCTGTATCACACACAGCGGAGGAGGCTTGTGCTTGTCTTCACCCTCCTAGAGTCAGGGACAGTGCAAAGTGATGGGGAGAGACCTAATGGGTTGAGTTCATTGGTGACTACCACACTGGGAAAGGGAGAAAATTGGCAAAAAGTAAAAAAAAAAAAAAAAAAGAATTACTTGCATACATCAAAAAACTCACAAACTACTTTTAAGACACAGTATGATCTGCTACGAGTTGGAACTTTCACTTTCATATTTTGTCTATAAAGGCATTTTAAAGCTCACAATAAGTCATACTGCATCCTCTCATCTGTGAGGCCCTCATTAAGACCTGGATGTAGCCGGAGAGAAGTTCTGTATTTGGGTGACTATTGAGCTCAAGGGCTTGTTAGCTTTGCTAGTCCAGTGCTAAGGAAGCACAATTTGGTCCGTAAACATGTCTTGACTGATCGACTGCCTCTGGGATAAGTGGCAGGTTGTGAAAATGAGATTTTTTTGTATAACTGTTCCTATAAACATGTCATGTGATGTTTCGCAGAGGCAGTTGCTGTTAGAGGGGAAGATCCATGGGTTCATGCGAATGTACTGGGCCAAAAAGATCCTGGAGTGGACCTCGTCCCCTGAGGAGGCTCTGTCCATTGCCATTTATCTGAATGACCACTACGCACTGGATGGCTGTGACCCCAACGGATACGTAGGTAAGAGATGGCAAGAATGCATCAGAAGCTGCGTCAAAGCTGTGGTCAGACAGCCCAAATCTGATTTCTTGTCTATGGAGGTTTACGGTAGTCCTGATGGGCAAAAACCACATGAAATCTGATTTTTACAAATCTGATGTAAAGACATTTTTGGAGGTTTGAAATCTGATTACAATCTGATTTACAGACCCATCTCAGTCCGGCCGCTCTGGCCGCTCAAATCAGATTTCAAAGTGCCGACTATTACACGCCTTGCTCTTGGAGTGATCTTTGTTGGTCGACCACAGTGGTCTTGAGTTTCCTCTATTTGTACACAATCTGTCTGACTGTGGATTGGTGGAGTCCAAACTCTTTAGAGATGGTTTTGTGAACTTTTCCAGCCTGATGAGCATCAACAACTCTTTTTTTTGAGCTCCTCAGAAATCTCCTTTGTTCGTGCCATCATACACTTTAACAAATGTGTGTTGTGAATTGCAGACTTTGATAGATCCCAGTTCTTTAAATAAAACAGGTGCCCACTCACACCTGATTGTCATCCCATTGATTGAAAACACCCGACTCTACTTTCACCTTCATATTAACTGCTCATCTTAGAGGTTCACATAGTTTTGCCTCTTAATATACTTTGCTCAGTAAATAAAATAATTGCTGTATCTACTTTTAAAACTTCTTTGATAATCTGATAATATTTTAGGTCAAATTTATGCAGAAACAATGAAAATTCTAAATGTTTCACAAACATTCAAGCACCTCTGTAGGCATAAGCAATGTTAGACTTGTCACACTGGAGCGAAATTAAAGAAACTTCAAACACCAAATGTAGGAACATTTGATTTGTTGTCATACAGTTAAATGAAAATCTGTAAATTCCGGATTTTACTCAGTTATCAGTTTTTGATATTCTTCTGTTTTCCTCTTCTGCAGGCTGTATGTGGTCTATCTGTGGTATTCATGATCAGGGCTGGGCAGAAAGGCCTGTTTTTGGTAAAGTGCGTTACATGAACTACGCCGGCTGTAAGCGCAAGTTTGATGTGGGTCAGTTCGAGAGGCGATACGCTGTCAAAACGGGCTGACCACACGGCAGCAGCCCTGAGCATGAACAACATTCATCAAACCGCTGCAAACAACCTGTCTACACAGCTGGGACTGTTACACTTCTTTTTCTAATTCTGGACGGGTTTTTCACTTCTGAAAAATGACACATTCTTAGTCTTAAGTGTTGCTTGTTGAATCCCAAATAAAATCTTTTGTGCTTCCAAATAAAACGGTAATGTTCTGGGATTCTAGGGAAAGAAAACTTACTGCTCTCATCTCCACTCAGAACGAGTTTCTATTGTCTGCCTTAGTGACACTCAGTCAAATGATTTACTGTAAAGTTACTCTTTGTGCTTTTATAATACAGTTTATTCAACTTTTACACTGGCTTTAGTGTCTTTACTCTGAGGGAGAGCATGGCTTTGAAAATAAGTGCTGAGAACATGGAACAGTTAAGTAAGGTTCTTCAATGAAATCAAACTGATGGTCATATACTAGTGCATGAAAAACATTTTACATTAATTACACCTGAATTGACACATTGGAAGCCTTTTTTATTTTAATGTTGATACAGTTTAAATAGTTCACACTTTCATTTTCACTTTCAAACCAATTACACTGTAGCTACTACTGCCAATGTGCCTTAACACTATTACATAGCATCAATTACACTGTAGCTACTACTGCCAATGTGCCTTAACGCTATTACATAACACCAATTACACTGTAGCTACTACTGACAATGTGCCTTAACGCTATTACATAACACCAATTACACTGTAGCTACTACTGACAATGTGCATTAACGCTATTACATAACACCAATTACACTGTAGCTACTACTGCCAATGTGCCTTAACGCTATTACATAACACCAATTACACTGTAGCTACTACTGACAATGTGCCTTAACGCTATTACATAACACCAATTACACTGTAGCTATACTGCAAATGTACCTTAACTCTATTACATAACACCAATTACACTGTAGCTACTAGTGCCAATGTGCCTTAACTCTATTATATAACACCAATTACACTGTAGATACTACTGCCAATGTACCTTAACGCTGTTACATAACACCAATTACACTGTAGCTACTACTGCCAATGTACCATAACGCTATTACATAACACCAATTACACTGTAGCTACTACTGCCAATGTACCTTAACGCTATTACATAACACCAATTACACTGTAGCTACTACTGCCAATGTACCTTAACGCTATTACATAACACTAATTACACTGCAGCTACTACTGCCAATGTACCTTAACTCTATTACATAACACCAATTACACTGTAGCTACTACTGCCAATGTACCTTAACTCTATTATATAACACCAATTACACTGTAGCTACTACTGCCAATGTACCTTAACTCTATTATATAACACCAATTACACTGTAGATACTACTGCTAATGTACCTTAACGCTATTATATAACACCAATTACACTGTAGATACTACTGCCAATGTACCTTAACGCTATTACATAACACTAATTACACTGTAGCTACTACTGCCAATGTACCTTAACGCTATTACATAACACCAATTACACTGTAGCTACTACTGCCAATGTACCTTAACTCTATTACATAACACCAATTACACTGTAGCTACTACTGCCAATGTACCTTAACGCTATTACATAACACCAATTACACTGTAGCTACTACTGCCAATGTACCTTATCACTATTACATAACACCAATTACACTGTAGCTACTACTGCCAATGTACCTTAATGCTATTACATAACACCAATTACACTGTAGATACTACTGCCAAGGTACCTTAACTCTATTATATAACACCAATTACACTGTAGATACTACTGCCAATGTACCTTATCACTATTACATAACACCAATTACACTGTAGATACTACTGCCAATGTACCTTAACTCTATTATATAACACCAATTACACTGTAGATACTACTGCCAAGGTACCTTAATGCTATTACATAACACCAATTACACTGTAGATACTACTGCCAAGGTACCTTAACTCTATTATATAACACCAATTACACTGTAGATACTACTGCCAATGTACCTTATCACTATTACATAACACCAATTACACTGTAGATACTACTGCCAATGTACCTTAACTCTATTATATAACACCAATTACACTGTAGATACTACTGCCAAGGTACCTTAATACTATTACATAACACCAATTACACTGTAGATACTACTGCCAAGGTACCTTAACTCTATTATATAACACCAATTACACTGTAGATACTACTGCCAATGTACCTTATCACTATTACATAACACCAATTACACTGTAGATACTACTGCCAATGTACCTTAATACTATTACATAACAACAACAGTTACACTGTAGCTACTACTGCCAATGTACCTTATCACTATTACATAACACCAATTACACTGTAGCTACTACTGCCAATGTACCTTAACTCTATTATATAACACAAATTACACTGTAGCTACTACTGCCAATGTACCTTAACTCTATTATATAACACCAATTACACTGTAGATACTACTGCCAAGGTACCTTAACTCTATTATATAACACCAATTACACTGTAGCTACTACTGCCAAGGTACCTTAACTCTATTATATAACACCAATTACACTGTAGCTACTACTGCCAATGTACCTTAACTCTATTATATAACACCAATTACACTGTAGATACTACTGCTAATGTACCTTAACACTATTATATAACACCAATTACACTGTAGATACTACTGCCAATGTACCTTAATACTATTACATAACAACAACAGTTACACTGTAGATACTACTGCTAATGTACCTTAACGCTGTCAATTAATTAACAACTCAATTAATCACACTGTAGATTAAAATAATAAAACATTAAAAGTTTGCTGGTTTCTGTGGGTATTTTATTGAGACTGGCATAAATTAAAGGATTTAGTGATATTCTCAGGACAAACATAAACCCACTTCTTGGGCTTGTGAGATTTTAGTTTGACTGGGTGAGTACCGCCAATTTACTAAAACTCTGTTCATTACTTCCACAGAGATGATTGTCTCAGAGGCTGAACTCCTATTGGTCTGAGAACTGTAATGCAGTGCCCTCTTTAGGTCACATGCAGTTTATCATAAGGTGAGGTTCAGCTGTTACACTTTGGTTCTGCTGACCGTTGGGAATTTCCACAAAGTGTGAATCTTGACAGCATGAATTCTGTTAGTAGGCAGCTGCATTTGCGCTCTCCCCTATGGGGACAGTCATGACCTAAATGTTAGAGAAGCAAGCTTGGGACAGAAAGGTCACTGGTTCAGTCCCCAGCACCAGCAGTACACGGCTGAAGTGCCCTTGAGCAAGGCACTAGATGCCCAACTGGTCCCTGTGCAGAGCAGCACTGGATTCACAATTTGTACCTTACTTACACAAGACTTGTGCAAACCAACCTTTCCACAGTAACACTGTCCCAGATTACAAACTGACACTTTATTTAGGATAGTTATTTTCATTAATAGGTACTTGCATATCTGTTCTGGTTTCTATGCAAAGTATTTCAATCTGTATGTAAAGCTGGTCAGTATATGAGTTTCCCAAATTCTCCTAACGCTGTCTACAGTGCATTTGATTACAATGTTTTCATGCACTGTCATACAGTGAGGGAAAAGGAGCCAACTTCCTTTGCGTACATGACGCCTGTGATCAAAGAATGTCTGGCATATTTCAGGTTTTGTTGACGTTCATGCATTACAACAGCATCGGTCATGAGAATGAATGAGATTCAAATGTTAGCACTAACATGCAGGAACGACTTACTGTATGTTCTCTTATTAACTAACATTTCAGTAGATGTTAAACTAGATGTTTATTTACAATAACTATTCTGTTGCTTTTATTTTTATTTTCCATTGTTTATCAGACCGCGAAGGCCGCAAGTACTGTTCTGCTACCCGTAACCTCAAAGACCACAAGGTCTGTTAATGATCATCTAGAACTTCTTGGCAATTCAGAGCAAACACAACAGTTTTGTTTATGACACACTTAAGTAAACATTACTGTACATTGATCAGACCCAATGCAGTTTTACTTGTGTGAAGCTTTTTACAGTAGATGTTTGCCAAATTGCAAGTGCATCCACCAAGTGATCAAGACTGAGAAAGACAGGAAGACTCCATTAGAACATGAGAAAGAACCACTGAGAAGAACCGGTGCTCAAAGGGAGAAAGTCTTGAAGAGAATGAGGAGTATAATCCATGACATGATTGGTAAAAATCTTTAGAACACAACTGCTGAGCTTGTGAGGTCACACTGTTGTGATTTTTCTCTATAACAACTGGCCACAAATTATCATATTGAGGCCATGAGATAATAAATTCAGACCATATATTAATGTTCCAAGTATTTCTTTTTTAAATGTTTTAAAAAATTATTTTTACCCCCCCCAAAAAAATTATTTTTCTCCCCTTTCCCAATGTGGTAGTTGCCCATCTCTCCCATCACTTTGCACTGTCCCTGACTCTAGGAGGGTGAAGAGAGGCACGAGCCTCCTCCGTTGCGTGCAATAGAGCCACCACCTCTTTTTGAACTACCGCTGATACACCGTCACTGGTGAGCCAACGCGCTCAGAGGAAAGCGAAGGGTTCCCAGCTCCAAATGGACCAATCAGTAGATGCCTGAGCCAGCAGATATTTCAATGTGTGAGTTATATATAGAGAGAGCGCCATCTACCCACCCAAAAAGAATTCTGCCAATTTTGCTCTCTTGGGCCCCGGCTGTTGATGGCAAACAGCATGACTGGGATTCGAACTCGCAATGAAACCTGCAATTCTGTATGCATTTCTGTTTAAAGACTGCCATTTAATATAATCATGCAAATAATAGCATGTCCATAATTATAATAACTATGCTTAAAGTAATAATAAATATAATATCTGAACCAGACCTGAGCCACTTGTTTATCTATTACAACAGTTCTGGGATCACATCTGGCTCAATCCTGGCCATCATGTCTAATAGTGCTACCAGGATATGCTCATTTTGGGTGTTATTTAAGCATTTTTTAAACCTTCCATCAAGGCAGGGTTATTTTTGGAGCTTCGGCTCAGTGTGGCTGAATGTTCCCCAGTAGATTTGTTTGCATTTTTCTTGATGAACTGAGTAAGAATAGAAAAGGCCACGCCAAGGAGGTGCCACTAAATCTCTAATTGTTTTCCCAACTGAAGAAGTTTGGAGATAAAGGCTGCCAAGCCTGGGTCTGAAATTACTGCCTGTTTGTGTGGAGCTTCAGAGCTGTTTGGAGAAGAATTACACAGTAAAGTCCAGCTCGGGCCCTGTAGTACACAGTATGAGCTAAAAGTCTGAGACCACCTCAGAAACTGACACGTAAGGCTATTTGTCTGGGCTGTAACGAGCTTAGACAACAGGAAGTGCTGATCTAGAATCAGTTTTAATGAAGATGAGCATCATAAATATGGTGGAAACTGATCCAAGATCAGTCTTCTTCCTGCCTTACTGCTGTCTAAATTGTCTATCTGTAACCTTTAAAAGCTCACATTAAGTCATGCTGTGTCCTATACCACACTGACTACTTTGTGAGACTTTTGTTAACCCTTCAGTGTTATCAGATTTCAGGACATCACATCGAGTATTGCCTATATCGATCACATTCAGTTTCAACAGCCATCCCAATAACACAAACTGCAGCATTTAATTGGCATAAAAATAAGCAGACAAATAGTTAATGAAAACCATCATTAGTTGTATGTAAGTAAGCAAAGATGTACAGTACATTGTGTATCATTAGATGATCTAGATAGTCTGGTTCAGAAACATACAATAAAATGAGCAAAACAACTATTAAGACTACATATTAGACATTTTTAGAATCTGTATTACATGTTAACAACGTCAGACGTTCCTAAAACCACTGACTGACTCTACTGTGGTGATAAAATAATCTTTTAGACAACAGATTCCAGTTAACTGGCTAAATTTCTGTTGCAATGGAGTTATCTTGTGTCAGCAGGTCAGTGATTGGCTGCAGATTTGAGGACACTGATTCGCTACATTTCTGTTGCTATGCGCTGTATTTTATGTCAGCAGGTCAGTGATTGGCTGCTGCTTCTCTGACTGGATTATATTTCTATCCCGCAGAAAAGAGAGAGAATGAACCAGGAAGTGAATTTGCTCCCAATATATTTTATATATTACATGTTATTGTGCCTGTTATTGTTGTTGTTGTTGTATAAATTGTTATTGTTGTTGTTATTGTTATTGTGCTGCTTCTTTCCGCAGGCTATCACCCTCCTAAATAAGCACCCGTCTCACATCCCTCCACTTTAAACTACTTTGAAACTGCTGCAGCTGCACTTTATTATGTCATATCATATTATATCACATAATCTGTATAACTGTATAACTACTGTCCTCCAAAGAGACACTGCAGTCAGTACACACTGCACTTTAACATTCATCTTAACATACTTAAACTACACTTTTGTATTGCTGCTCAATTGTACCACCTACTTTCACATAACCTATTGGACTTCTGCTTGTACTTTTTATTTTATTTCATGTTCCTTATTGTATTTTGTGTTTATATATGTGACCTCGCCAGGGAAAACCAGGCCAAAGTCACTGGGCAACTTATTGAGATATTGTGTCAATATCGTGTCACTCACATTAGCGACAAAACTTAGCCACTCTGTATTATTGCTGTAAATGAAAGATAATAGTCTCAGATATCTATTGGAGTACATATTTTCATCAAAAACGAAACTTAAATTCACAAAAAAGTTGTTTTGAAAAAAACAGATTTTGAAAAAAAAAAAGACTCTGACCTGGTTTTCCCTGGCGGGGTCACATATACAGTAGTCTAGCTTTATTTTCATTTCTCATTCTATTTAAAGTCACAGTATGTAATATTTCAGGTTATCTTTTAGCATAATTTAATATAATCACTAATAAAAATGATTAAAAACACATCTAATCATAAACTAAGAAGTCATTTGATTATTTTACCTTAGAATAAGCTGTTTATATCTACATTGGTCGCGGGTCGAACACCGACTGAGGCCGCCATGTTGCATCGCCATGTTTCTACAGTAGTTCGAAAAAAGGACAAACGAGGCTAGCAAACTGAAAAACCGTTTGTGTTGTAATGATGAATTGGCCACAATTTGATGGCGCTGTAGCTTTGTTTTACCGTTGGCTGACATAAAACAGGAGAAGAAGAAGAAATAAACATACCTCAATAAGAAGAAATACACGGAGGTGAAGCAAGAATAAAGATTTTTTGGTTAATTTGTTAAGATGGCGGAAATTTCTATGTAGGTATGGATGTAGGTATTGACAGGCCTGAGCTGATGCATGTGGAAATAGAGCACACAGCCCAAACAGCTTTATAGGGACTCCGAAAAGACTCTTGAAGTTGAGTAGATTATTAGTACATGCATAGAGGCATTTTAATTGAGTTTATTTTGTGTTTGTTGCAGCACTATGGAAAAATAACTTTCCTTTAAGTTTCTCAAACTGGTGTTTTGTGTGTTGTTTCTAAGTTACGCCAAGCACCTGTTCATTCTGCCCACACCTCATTCAAGGGGCGTGACACACAAGCCAAAATAAACCAAGGCACTTAAGGGCTAATTAAGATCTGGTTGAGAGTTTTGGTGAAGTATTTTAATGAAAACGATGGGGCTATTTATGACTAAGTGTAAAAAAATATATAAATATGGTTTCTGGGTGAAAGAGTCCAATAATTTCTAAATTATTCTGTTTTTATTCCAGGTCCCTCCCCCTCCCTCTCTGCTGCGCTCCAGCGTGCCTCCAAACTAATTGAAAAAAAAGTAATTGTCACTCTCTCAGACACTTCTCCAATCTCTAATTCGTTGCATTAATTCAGTTGCAATGGATTCTTGTTAATTAAATTAGATTATCTCTCATGTCCTACTGTCAGAACACAGTGGGAGTTTTAGTAATTATGTCAAATTATTTTTAAACAGGCTACCTACTGCAACTTTCAACAATAATGTATAACTAATAATAAAGCTAATGAATAAAAATATAGAAAAATAGAAAATAAACATTTCAAGGCCCAGATCCAGGTGCCTTGGTTCTGAAAATCTGCCCTAAGTTTGAATATGTGTGCTTTAGGGATCCAAAAGTGGCTCTTTTGTGGCATCACATTTGTGGCCATATACTAAAGAAGATTTTTGTTTGTATTTGCACTGAAGAAACACAGTTTAAATGGGACAATATGCTGTTCGAGTGTGAAACAAAATGCTTTGAGCTTCTTTTCAATGCTTTTAATTAACAGTAGAAACTTCATAGTTCTGATGAAGCCTGTTTTCTCAAGCTCGGAAAGTCCAGAAGAGCTATCACAATCTTTTAAAGCTCATGTTAATTAGGTGCACCAGTCTAACAGTAGCTCTTTTAAAAAACTTTTTTTTTTATTTATAACTTCAGAATGTACTTTATTTTTCCCATTTAGAAGATTAATGCTGCTATACATTGTGAGCTACATACAGAAAGCTAATTTCCCCCACCTTGACATATATTCTATTGCCTTGACCTTCAAAAAGACTTTACAATAAATCTGAAAGCCCACGCTGAGTGAAGATGCAGTGCTGGGGGAGAAGTTTTGTATTCATGGGATATTGGTAACCTGCCACACAGAGAATTACCAGCATTTCTCAGCAGCTTCAAACCATAAAACAGCACTTATACACAGCTTCACTTTACAAACACCAATCATGCTTAAGGCATTTTAGTGTCTACGATTCGTCTTCAACATCCACAAAGTTTGTGAGTTTATACGCAACAAACTTTAAGTATTCATCAGACATGACCATTCTCCAGCCTGTTTATCTCCAAAGATAACATACAAACCGGATTCCAAAAAAGTTGGGACACTAAACAAATTGTGAATACAAATTGAATGCAATGATGTGGAGATGGCAAATGTCAATATTTTATTCAGAATAGAACACAAATCACAGATCAAAAGTTTAAACTGAGAGAATGTA
>BRDA01006903.1:44081-54691 GCA_036984385.1 Crenuchus spilurus
CATTAGTTTAAGTTGTATTTAGTTCGTAACTCGGGGGGGAGTATAGCTTTGGGGGTTTGTTAGAACTCTGAAGCAGATGCTGGGATGGTTTTAACTGTTGCATCACCATACCTGCACTCTATCATCACTGCTTGAAAAAACATGAAAAAACACATTCAGGAAGAGCAGCAGTCAGTTCTGTTCACAACAGATGATTTGCAGATTCTTTAATCAGTTGCAGACACTTGGACAAATAGAGACACTGAAGCAGTAGACAGGCCCTCACAACATACAGCAACAACAAAAACACAAACCAAACAAAAGAAAAGAAAGACAGACTTGTTAACAAAGACAATTTGACATTTGCTCTTCTGTACCAATCAACTCAATGCTTGATTTATGTTGAATTTGATTACTACAAGTCTTTTTTTTAAAAAAAAAAGAAACAAACAAACAAAAAAAACATTATCTGGTTTTCTCTCAATGTGACTTGGTAGTCAACTGAACTGCCCAGCTGTTGACTCTCCCCATTTTACTTGTGATGTTCCTGACTCTAGGAGGGTGAAGACTAACACAGGCCTCCTTGGATTGCTTGTGAAATCAAGCTACACCTTTTTTCAAACTACTGCTATTACACTGCTGCCAGGCAGTCAACGCACTTGGAGGAAATGGCAGAATCCCCAGTTCTGATGTATCCCTTAGCAGATGCCTGAGCCAGTCGACATGGGATGAGAGTGCCATCTTACTCACCCAGAGAGATCAAAGCCAAGGCTTTGATTCAAATCAATACAAGCTTTGTTTCAAATGAAACATTTTAAATATTTAAAACTATTTTAGTCAAAAGCATTTCATAAAAACAAGTGTAGACGGATTATCTCTTACATTATTAATGTATACTGTCTGAAATTTATTTTAACTCTTTATTTAGAGAGGCCAGTTTGTGTATCTTATATTTAATTTACATTAGACTAATTATCTATTCGAGTGAACTTGTCACTTAACCTAACCTGACTATAAACCCCTAAACTTAACCTCAACCCAAAACCTAAAACTAAGCCTAGTCCTAACTGTAATTCTCGTCCATTATCTAATCCTGACTTATTTACAAACAGTTTGTTTGTTTGTTTTTTACCTACAACAAGGAGATTATCTATTATTATTATTATTATTCAAAATAAGTTCATGCTTCATCAAATTAAAACCATACTAAATCTCCTCTTCTCCTTACATACATAAGTTACCAATATATCAAGCTTTATCATTAATTATCAAACTTTTGAATTGCAGAAAAATTTCAGTGAGTTTCTAACATAATACTCTAAGAGTGATGATAACTGACTTGTAAAGGCTGAGTCATGATTAGGGCAGACAAACAGTGACAGCAGTTCAGCTGTTTGTACAAATTCATTCTTACTGCACTCACTCCTAAAATTAGTCCTATGATGGAACAGATGGTGTAAAAGCTCAATCCTGAGCAATGGAGAGTGACACAAAGAGCCAACAAGATGTTCACAGGTGGGCAGAGAAGGGCACACAAGAATCTTGTGTTCTGAAAGGTTATGTCTGCAAGGGTATCCAGCAAATCCAATTAGTCTCTTCAGTTCTATATCTTGCTACAAGCAAAGCACCACTAACTCATTGCTATATTTCCCAGAAAATCAGTTCACAGAAAGAACATACTAGTGCATTCTGTATGTAATTGGTCAGCACTCATTTTTTTTCTTTTGGATCTTTTCTCCAGGACACTGAATTTGATATCAGGTTAAAATATAGCATTACCTTTACATCAAGCGTTGTATCTATATTGGGTGAACCAAAATACAACCTTTTTCTTTTGGTGGATTATACATAGCTAGACAGCTTGCTGCTATTTTCTTAGCCAAATATGTCATTACATCATTAGGTCATGTACAACAGAGCAATGAAAATGTCTGGAGTAATTCTGGATGTGGAATTTGCATCTGGAGCCATATCAAAGAATTGTTCATTCCAATAAAGAAGGTCATTGTGAAAAATGTATCATTTCCCAAAATCAACTTACTGTTATTAAGCTTATTAAAAAGCCAAGAAAAGCTTATCTTAGCAGTAGCAAAAGACCTGGCTAGCCACAGCTGTGAATAAGCAATTTTAACAATGGAACTAATACTTAGAAATATCAAAAGGCTGAATGGAGGCATAGATGTTCAACTACAGTAAATAGAATAATGTTAAAAGATTTACATAACATTACTACAGGGTTTAAAGTATGAGGAACATAGTTTGAAAATATTGGTAACATGCAAAGAAAAAACCCAGTGTACAGTTTAATAAAGTACACAAAAACTCTAATTCTAAGACAGATTTATAGGCAAATAATACAATAATTCACTTGTACCAGTGTAATAGGATGAAGACAGTGAGAAACAAAAAATTATCCACACCACACCACACAATTGTGACCCTCCTGCGTCGCTGGCCATGCCCCCCGCCTCATCTATGTCTGTCACATGTTCTATGTGTGTTTACATGGAGTCAAGTCTCAATGTGCTGTCTGTTCTGTCTGTATCATCCATGTCATGTCTGGTTCACACCCCTAGTCACGTCATGTCATGTCATGTTTCATTGTATGCACCTGTGTCTCATCTGTTCACAGCCCTGTCCCATCTCCTATCATGATTAAGTGTGCTTTAAAAGCCTTCCCAGGTTTCAGTCCGCATCCATCATTGTATGTCTACCATATCATGTTTTAGTGTCAAGTTCCCACAGCCATGGTTTGGTTTTGTGTGAGTTCATGTTTGTTAAAGTCTTGATTGCGCAACTCATTGTCTTCTGACTCCTCCTGGTCACAGCAAACTGACAACCATGTAATCTGTGGAGTGTAATGACATGATCTGTCAGCATGTATGGCTTGAATTTGTCTGTTCTGATGATCCTTTAAGGTAAATTCCGAAATGTAAAGCTCAATGAAAGGCACCTTGCAGGTAATCACCTGAAACTTGTCAAAGAAACCATGTAGCTGGAGAAGTCCATAAAGCAAAATATTCTTGTCTGGCTAGGTCAGCTACCTGACCTGAATCTTGTGTATTTTCCATATTGAAGACAAGACTGAAAGAAAACACAGAGAATGATTATAATTTGTACAATCCCTTATTGCCCTCTACAATGGTGTATATATAAAATGTCTGCCGTATCTAGTTCCATGAATGTAAACTTAAATCAGTGTTCTTTAAGCACAATGAATGTAACTTTTAGTGAGGCTTCAATAGTGGCCACCACACACATTAACCAGAAGTCATGGATGACTGCTGATGTGTGTGCTGTTGAGAATCTCTGCCTTCAGCACTGTCTCAAAAACAGCAAGGGCCAGTACTTTGTGTGGAAGCTGAGGATAGCTCACCTCCCGCAGTCCTCACCACCTTCTACAGAGGGTATATTGACAGCATCCTGTGTAGTTGTACCTTAGTTTGGGAAACAGCACAGGCTTAGATGCAAGAACCTGTGAGGATAGCTAAGAAAATAATTGGGGTCTCCATCACAAACATTGACACCACACACTACATTTGCAAAACCTCCAGCATTGTAGAAGGCCCATGAAATTTCCAAGTTTCTTCCCCAAGTCATTGGATTCCTCAACATCTGCACACTCAACACTTTTGCATTCTGCACAATACACAAACAATGTAGCCTGGAATCTTGCATTATATACTGTATACTGTACTGTACTGTATTATGTACTATATACACACAGTACTATATACTGGATATGTTTATTATGAGTCAGGACAAATGTGTCTCAAGCTAGTCAGTGGGTGTGTACTATAGGCACTCTACTACTTCATGTTTATTGTATGTGCCAAAATGTCTTGTGTTCTGTGTTGCATCTGGTCCTGGAGGAACATTGTTTCATTTAATTATGTACTGTACTGTATTTAATTGAATTGATAATTAAACTTGAACTCACAGTTTCAGAATTGACTGTTGTTCCTCTGAACTGACACTTCTTCACACATGCACAAAACAAAATGTTCAACACTGTATTTAATACAACTACTGTATATACTTTTTGCACATTTCTAAAACTGTATTTAACAAATTTTAGCACAAGTATTGTACTGTATTTATTTGTATTGTATTTTATTAGTAGTCATTTGCATTACACATTCTTAAAACTGCTGTTAGAATACTTTACTTGACTATACTGTATCCCTTATCATTATTCTCAGTATTCTACTGATCAGTCTGTTGTGCCTTTTTCCTTCATACTGTGTTGTACTGTTGTGTGACATTTGAATTTATTGTTTTGTATTGTATGCACTTCTGTTATTTACATAATGGACATGGAGGAAAGTTCACTTGATGTGAATCCTATTGAATTAAGCAAACATTCAGAACTTCAACATCAAAATAGCAAATGTTATTCCACTCCAGAGTCTTAGAGATTTGACACAAATATGATTATAACAACACAATCAACCAATTAGGGGCAGTACTAGGGCTGGTATTACTTCTCATTAGCTCCATGTATAAAATCACTCAGTTAAGGGGCTACTTTGTACAGCCCAGGGTCTTTTTTTCCAACAGAAAAACAATGAGTGGAGACCTTCATCCCCCTACCCCCAGCAACACCAGTGTTATTGATTGATATAACTTAACTTGTCTAACTTAAACTTGGGGTTCTGGGTTCACAAAGTCTAAAAGATGCAACCATGGTTTTGGTGGTTAAGCACTTTCTCTGTTAGTCCAGGTTTGGATACTTAGACTATGATTAAACCTTGAGTGCAAGGAAGGATGATGTTTAGGATGATAAGCCAGTAATGTGAAAAACAAGAAGACATAATCAGCTTATTTCCAAGGAATAAACAAGGAAATTATAATAGCATTGTCACCATGTTAGTACTGGAGTAATATTTTATTTATATTCTTCATATTTGAGTTTCAAAATGAACTCATTACTCAGAAGCTTCAACATCACAGGTGACATGCCAAGCATGTGCTAGGGCATCAAGACAATCACCAACTACAGGATGCCATCATCTGCATGGGACACTGATTTACCAACTTCTATACACATTTTCAGGCACAAAACAATATGATGGCAAGACAAGTAACCTTTCCATCCAATGACTAGGAGACGTAATCAGATTATTTTCAAAGAAGAAATGCTATACAAAATTATGGAAAGTGAAGCAATCCATGACGTCTATACATTAGGGGCAGGGTCTGTCCCCACCAGATGTAGCAGTGTGTGACAAACAATAATTTTGTTTACATTTATTTGATTTAAATATTATTTTCTAACCTTGTTGTGTATTTGACTTGGCAGTAGTTCCCAATATATTAAAAATATTCCTGTATGTGTTGCATAAGGTCAGTACTTTCAGCAGTCTTCATTTAGATAGTGGGGTATGTGGCCGACCCATCAGCGTTTGTTTAAGCAAGTGAGCAGTAGAAAACACTTTGCACATGTGCAACATGCTTTCAATAATGAGCTGCGGGGCACGCTTATGCTTGCCCAATGCTGGGAGCAGCCAATAAAAAATGAAAGACTTTCATACACGATTGTGAACATTGTTTATGGTATCAGCGTGGCTACGCAGCTTGCCACTCAAAAAAAATCACAGTAACTGTTAGCAGCTGCTAGCGGGACAATTTAATCAAAGTTAACAGTTAGATAACACACACACTGTCATCTTACCTCAGTAAAAGATTTATTTCCTTTATTTATGACTGGAATGGATTGTATTTAAGTTCCTTTGATCACAATGACCAAAGTAAAGGCAAAAGAATACCACCGGTAAGTAAGTCTCCTGATAGGGGATGCATCTTATTTCAGGGGTGCTGAATTAGGCACAACACAGGATTATGCTTTTTGGAATTTCGTAAATGATGTGTCTTTGTGGTTAAATTAATTGAGCAAATAGGTTTGTGTGTACTTTCACTGATGAATGGGAAGCTGCCGACCAAATTTATTGTACCACACCTGACTTTCTATTCTAGTGATGCCACTGGAAGCAATTATAATGGTAAAAAGCAACATTGTCCTTATTGCCACCATGTTAGTACTGGGGTAATAATTGCTTTATTTGTTTTTATATTGGAGCCTAGAAATGGACCCAGAATGGTCCTGATTACAATCTGAAATACAGCACAATCTGTTTTCTATCTGAAATCCCGAACTTTACCTTACTTTAAATATGTAGGCATGCAGCATAAGTTGCCACTAGGTTGTTGTTTGGTATCAAGTGATCACCATTATGAGACAGAAGATCCAGGGTTTGAACAAGAGAATCTGCTTTTTGTGCTAGATATACAGCCGTGAAGCAGTAATGATAAGAAAGGACAGTGTTAAGTCACACAGACTTAACCAGCACCTGAGATGGAGACTGGAAGAGTAACACATATGGAAACTGTACCTAAAACAGAGATTCAAACTGGGACTGAGACAGAGACACAAACTGGAACAAATTGGGCACAAACAAGATCTGGGACAGAAACAGTGAGCACACCTGTGACTGAGAAAGAGATATTGGGACAAACACAGGGATTTTGACTAATACAGGTACAAAAACTGGGACACAAACTAGGACTGGGACTAAGACAGAGACACAACCTGGGACTGAGACACAAACTGGGATAAAACCAGAAATGAATAAGGGTTGAGTCAGAGAAACAAAGTGGGGTACAAATTGGGACTGGGACAAAAAACAGAGACATGAACATGGACTAAGGTAGTGGCAGTAACTAGGGCACAAACCAGGACTGGGACAGAGATAGAGACACAAATTGGGACAATAATTGGGATTGACATGGAGACATAAACAGGGACAGGAGACTGAACTCTTAACCCATAATGGAGCCATACCCATGACCGACTATAAAGACCAGTGAAAGGGCCATTTCCATGGAAACAGACCATGTATTCAAGCACCTATCTGAATGCAACTGATGTCACCCAGTATAGTCTATGCCATTTTAAAGACACATAAGGGACTAACCGAGATGCTTTCAGTTTTTGCTGTGCTGCTAGTTGTAATTGGAAAGAAAGCAAGAGATTATCACTTCCCATGACTTCTGTTGCTCTCTCTCACACATATTCAACTGAAATATATTCTCAGAATAAACCACAGCTATTTCCATGATCAAGGTCAAAACAGCAGAAATCAGCGTCATATGCTGTTATGTGCAAGTGGCTGGTTAAACACACATTTTCTGACGTTACAGTGGCAAGTGACATGCTTTACCACAAAGTGCTCCTATGAAAATGTACCTTTCTTCAACAATATGTAGTCTATATTTAAACATATTACCTACATAAACACAAAACTCAAACATTTGTTGCAAATTGAACATACCATGAGCATTCCACACATGATTTCATATTTTTAAAAAATTAGTGCCACATTAAACTTAATTTCTCTGCATGCTAGTGGCATGAAACATTATTCCACAGAAAAAATACTATTGCCATAGGTCACGTGAATTAAGACAGACTTCTAGTATATTTACCCTCAGTGAAGTTGTATTGTAGTCACATCTAAAAATGAAATTGCATGAAGTATACTTAGTGAAAAACAACATTATTTCATTTGGAACTTAATTAATAAGGAAAACGTCAGTGGTACACTTTAATCTGGATCATCATATTGCATTTTTCATTGGCATATTCCATTACACATTCTTACATTTTGTGCTAGTGGCACAAACACCAGCACATACCACATACCAGGAAAACCAACAAAGTAGTAATTAAAAAAATAATTATTATTATCATGAAAAAGTTCATTTGTGTTCAAAATTTAATTCAAGAAGATAAACTGTCACATACTTATACACATTACCTGTAAAGTGACATATTTCAATATTAATTTACCACCCCAGTTCAAAAAAAAAATTTGTAAAATGTAAATAAATGTAATTAAAAAGAAAATGCAATGATTGAAAATGACTTGATGGCAGCAACACATCTCAAAATAGTTGGGACAGAAGCAACAAATACTGTAAGTGGAAATAAGTGGAAAATAAGTGGTACTAATTAAAAAAAAAGCTGGACGAGCAATTTGCAACTAAGTCACATACAATTGGCTATAAAAAAGAGCATTTAATAGAGGAAGAGTCTACCTGAAGCAAAGATTGGCAAAGGTTCACCAATTTGCAAAAAACTGTGTCTAAAATTTGTTGAGCAATTTCAGAAAAATGTTCCTCAATGTAAAATTGTGAAGACTTGAATATATCACTATCTACAGTACATAATATCAAAAAATTCTGAGAATCTGGAGAAATCCTTGTGTTCAAGGGACAAGAATTACAGTCAATGCACAGACAGGGCACTGCATTAAAAACAGAAACACCGCTGTCTTCTCTAACCCAAATCTAAATCTAAATGCAAAATGAAAAACTGTGGTCAGATGAATCAAAATTTGTAAAACGAATGGTATGAAGTTACATTAGTGTCCATGGCGTGGGCAGCTTGCACATATGGAAAGGCATTATTAGTGCTGAACAATATATACAGGTTTAAGAATCACATATGCTCCCATTCAGACAAGGTGTCTCTCAGGCAAGTGCTTGCAAGACAATGCTAAACCACATACTGCATCCATCACAACAGCATGGCCTCGCAGAAGAAGAGTCTGGGTGCTGAACTGGTCTGTCTGCTGTCCAAAACACATCATAAAACAAAAAATCCAGCAAAGAAAACACAAGACTGTGGAGCAGCTAGAATGCTATGTGTCTCCCATTCTGCTCCCAAAACTCCAGCAGTTGGTCTCCTCACTTCCCAGATGTTTACAGAAGAGGTCAAATTACACATTGGTAAGCAAGGCCCTGTCTTTACTTTTTTGAGTTGTGTTGCTGCCATCAAATTTAAGTTAATATTTTTCATGTAATGGTAAAATTTCTAATTTTCATCATCTGATATGTGTTCTATGTTCCATCGTGAATAACACAGCGCCCCAACTATTTTTGGAATTGGGTTTCTTATTTGAGATTCTGGATTTCTGATTTTCATGAGGTACAGTATTAGCCATAATGATAAATTTGCTGGGTAAATACCTAAACCAACACTAGAACACAAACCATTATATGCCAGCTTAGACTGGCATGGAATTCATGCAGATCTGTGTTTTTTTTTTGCAGCAGAGATATCTACACAGAGCCTTACACTTGTGGATGTACATTAGATTCACACACTCTCACCATTTTTTCTTTTCCAAAGCTGAATATTTAGCCGCATTTTACACCATTTACATTTACAATTACAGAGATCTGTTCCCCCAAATGGCAAATCCAACAGAAAAACAATGCCACCCTAGAACAGCAAAGCAAAATTTCTGAGGTCTGACAAGTTCTAGTTGTGCCACATTTTAAAAATGCCTCTTAAAACTATGAACACAATTATTTTAAGATTTCATGTTTTGCATTAAATTCACCTCAATAGAGTGGTTGAATTGAATATTCAGCTTGTCAGTGTTTGTAAGCATCCACAATGTGGTCTGAAAGGTAGTCACATATCTTCACAACACATGTACATATCTAAGGCATCTGGGAAAGGTTGGAACATTTTAAATGCATCGTTCAAAAAATCTTCTTTCTACAAGATCTTATTTCGGTTTCGTGATCATCAGCAGTTACACATACTGGATGCATTCTAATGACGTGGAATACATCCCTGAGATGTAGGAAAAATGATTACATAGAGGAAAGTCTGCAGTGCAGCTGCTAAATGTCTTCTCAGAGTCCACTGGTGATGTCTGAGGGACATATTGGAGTTGAGCAAACACTCTATTTAATATGTAATCTGTACGTAACAGACTATGTCTCATAGACATCTCTGAGACATATGCTTGCTTACTGGGTGGTGATGTAATTGATCAAATTAAGGATAAATATTGTCCTATTGCACATACACTTAATCATATAAAAAAAACAGGAAAACTAACTATAGCTATGTCATTAGACAGTGATGTAGGTTTATGGTTAACTGATGTTCAAAAGAAACAGCTTAAACATTACATAAAATTAATTGAAAAGGGACTGGCAGGAGTGAGAGCAGGTGCAGCTGGATATGTTAACAGCTTAGCTGTAGTAGCAAGTTAGGTCGATACAAGGGGTATTAGCTCTGCTTACATTTACATTTGAACTAATGTGGTGTAAAGTCAGGGCAAAGTCTTGGTTGTGTTCATTTACTGTAATTGATCCCTGCTGAAGAGCTACTTTATTTTTGTTATAGGCTACTACATGTATAAAATAATTTTCTTTACACTGCAAAACAAAGGCTTCCAATTGAGATGTTTACTTTTAGAATACAATATGTCAGGACAACTATAACAACAGATCCAATCAGAGCTCTTCTACAACAGGCCAAGAGGGATCAGACCAGTTAGATTACTGTAGGTGTGGGGCAGTAGTGTAACAGTCACTACAGGTGGGATGACAGAACATAGCAAGAAATTGTTTTCATTCTATATAACAGACACAGAGCTGTTAAAAAGTATTTTTTCACAGAAATTTTTGTCACATGTATATGCGTCAGATCATTCAGCTACTGGTGAAGAAAACAAATAAACGGCAGCTTTTAAATGATCATTCCATTTAATAAAGATAATAATTCAAAATCTAATGATAATGTATTCAAAATCTATATCACCCATAAA
>BRDA01006903.1:54701-66124 GCA_036984385.1 Crenuchus spilurus
ATGTTTGGCCTAAGGTTTTATCAACCCTGTGATTTGTTTAACACTTATTTTTGACTTACGTTACTACACGTCTACCGTTTACAGTTATTAAATAAGCATTATCTTGTATCTACTGTCTAGTTTTCAAATTAGACTCATTTACATTGTAAAATTTCCTCTTTATACAACTAAGTTTTAAAGTGTCACAGTTGTTTAGGGTTTTTTCAACCCTGTTCATCGTTATTTACCGACCTTTTTCCTTTAACTCGTATATTGCTTGTCGACCTTCTGGTTAATTGTGATTAATCCAGTTAACTGTTGTACTCATATTTCTCCTTTAAAATGTTACATTTACTCAGATTAAACTTTTGATCTGTCATCTATGTTCTATTACGAATAAATTATTGACATTTGCCATCTGCACATCATTGCATTCAGTTTTTATTCACAATTTGTTTAGTGTCCCAACTATTTTGGAATCCGGTTTGTACATGTATAAAATAATTTTCTTTACACTGCAAAACAAAGGCTTCCAATTGAGATGTTTACTTTTAGAACACAATATGTCAGGACAACTATAACAACAGATCCAATCAGAGCTCTTCTACAACAGGCCAAGAGGGATCAGACCAGTTAGATTACTGTAGGTGTGGGGCAGTAGTGTAACAGTCACTACAGGTGGGATGACAGAACATAGCAAGAAATTGATTTCATTCTATATAACAGACACAGAGCTGTTAAAAAGTATTTTTTCACAGAAATTTTTGTCACATGTATATGCATCAGATCATTCAGCTACTGGTGTGGTGAAGAAAACAAATAAACGGCAGCTTTTAAATGATCATTCCATTTAATAAAGATAATAATTCAAAATCTAATGATAATGTATTCAAAATCTATATCACCCATAAATGTAATAACTGTTTGTGCCACTCTAGGCAGTAACAACTGCAGTCAAATGTTTGCCTTACCTTGTATTGAGTCTTTTATGTTATTGTGGCTGAACTTTTGCCCACTCATCTTTGCAGAATATTTTAATTTGGCTACATTGATGGGTTTTTCAGCATAAACTGCCAATTTAAGGTCCTGCCACAGCATCTCAATGGGATTCAAGTCAGAACTTTAGGTCACTCCAAAACCTAAATTTTGTTTCTTATGAGACATTCAGAGGTAGGCTTTAGGGCATTGTCCTTCTGTATAACTCAAGCATTAGGTTAAAATCAAAAGGATGGACATTTGTCTTTAAAATGTGAGCAGAATTCATGGTTCCATCAATTAATACAAGTCATGCAGCTCCTGCAGAAGCAAAGCAGCTCCATACAATCTTAGAGTCATGGACATTTCTCTGTATTTTAACATCTACAACTCAAGAACCTTGTGCATTAAAAAAGAAAACAACACACTAAATACAAACAGAGTATGCTGTGTGTATATTTAGTGTGTTGTTTTCTTTTAAGTTTACATTAAATACAGTTGCATAGCAATCTTACTTACTCAGTCTTACTCAGACTGTTTACTTCCACAGTTTGCTGTGTTGATGGTGATTTGCTGACTGAGGAAAAAAGATGGTGAGAGATATTTGTTTGATTTTGTTTAATAGCTCATGGCATGTGACTGATTTGCTATGCAAATTATTATGTTTAAGAAAACGTGCCAAAGCTGAGCATGCCATTGTCATAAAAAAAATGACACATCTAGACACATCGAGTGCCAGTTCTCATGCACAGCCATGGACTGATCAGCATTGAGACTCGGCTACCAAAGTTTTTAAAAGTTTTGTAGCTCACACCAACATATATTTTGATGGCAGTAACTGTACTGTCATAAATTACAGTGAAGGTCAACTGATAAAATCAGGTATTCAGTAAAGAACTGTCACCACTGTCAGTGGTGAGTTAAGCTGTGATTAAGCATTAATACACAAGAGGGAGTCCTATAATGTGAGATACTGGAACTGGTGTACTGCAGTCATAGGCACGAGGAAGAAGAAGATCAGTAGACCACAGCATATAATATTTCAAGTTATAGTGCCAACCTCAACTATATTATTACAATTGTACCACAGTTCTGTTATCAGTGTTTATTGTTAGATTTTAAGATAAAGAGGACAGGGAAAAAAAAAACAATTTGATCATCAACCTTCAGTGAGAATAACTTGTTCCTTTATGAGGCATCGCTGCTAAAACATCACCAGATTGTGTGTATCAGTCATAATAGTCCAGGAATAGTTTATTTCCCAATAACTGTTTATTATACAGACTATAAACAGATATACTGATGTTAAAGGTGTTATTTGCTGGTGTAAACTGTGCATCTGTCATTAAACATCACTCACAGCTGATCGGAGGTTCATTTATATATCTGTTAAGTTCAGCTCTTAACTCAGTGAAGCTGCTGGTAGAAGTGGATTCATTTCATTTTTGTTGATGGTACTAAAACTAAAAACTAAAACTGAATTCTTCATTTGTGTTCTTCAGTCAAGCTGTAAAAATATTAAAATTTTAGTTATTTTACTGTATTGATTTTGTTTCTCTGCCTTTTCAGTGCAGGCGGAAGGGGAGGGCAGGCGGAAGGGGAGGGGAGACACTATGCTGGGGTCATTGGTAGGTTACATGAATGTGGCGGAGTACTACTTAAAGAGCTTGGGTCAGAGTGGCGTTATCATCAATATCAGCACTCCAATAACTTATCTCAGCCAATCAGACTGCGGGGTCGGAACTAACCGTAGTATAATAATCAACACAACACTCACTAAAGGAAATGGTCAAATAAGTGTTTTTACTGTAGACTCATGGTGACAAAAAAATACCTGTGGCTCTTTAGTTCTGGAGACAGACAGCTGCTATCACCATGTGCCATCATATATAGATGGCTGAAAAACGTTTTAAAAGAATTAATCTGTTGATTGCATGGCAGCCTACAGTGAAGATTTCAGGTTGTTCTTAGGACTGTGCGTTAACTCAGTTAAAAAATTGAGTCTTTTACAGGGACAGCTCCAGTTGGGGACAGACCACCAAAACTGGGGACATCTGCTCACCCTAGTATTTGAGATGGGCAGATCATTTTGTCACATGGGCAAACTGACACCAACAATTTTATCCAACATCTATAGGAGCATAATTAGACTTTGCTGTCCTGACAAAAACTTTCTATGAAGTTTTAAACCATATAATTATCAGTCTTCAAACGCAAGCTAAGTTCAGGTTTCTGTAGGGGACGTGGAATAAAGGACGATTGCTGCCATGACGATCATCACCCAAGCCACTTGTTCTCATGTTCTCTACATTCAAATGTGAAGAAAGGTCCTTAAACGTGTGGATCCCACACGAATTCCTTCAGAAATACGAACAGATTGCTTAGTCGTATTCCGAACGAGACAGGATGGAGAACTCAAATGAGAAAGATGCCCGTTTAGAAAATCTGTAAATAAATATAGAACAGATAGGAGACATTGCAGTTTGTAACACGCTTGTGGTAGAGCTCTGCACATCCGGGATATGAAACATGAGCAAAGACGTGGAATGTTAGTTCTCTCCCTCTCCCTCTCTCTCTCTCCCTCTCTCTCTCAGGCGCCGTAATGATGAAGTAAAAAGCCCCATGATTGGTGGATGCAAGCGCCAAGAAACATAAAACCAGAGGATAGCTTTTAGCCTCCGGATCCGAAACGGAAAAACAGCGACTCTGTGTAGCGGAGCCGTGGCGAGGACGAGGACGTTTTGCTGCCCGTTTTGTACGAAGAGACCTGAGTGAACGGATCCCACATACAGCAGCCGACATCCGCGCAAAGGAGCTAAAAGTGCACAATGGTCGCTTGCAATATTTCGCTCTCACACAAGCTTTAGAAGGGCACTCCTTGCCTGACAGCCGAGGAGCCAATAGGAATGTCCGTGCGCCCAGCTGCGCTGCGGCTCAGCCAATGGCAAACAGGAGAAAACGGGCTCAGCTCATGTTAGGTTGTGGTTGCAGGCGGCCAGCGCTAAACTTCACCAAATAATAGCTGTTTGTGTTTTGGCTGCTGCAGTAGCCATTTTAGGTAAGTAGATGTTGTAACTTTTGCTTTAATCCGTGTCATATAGACGTGTGTCGGGTGCTAGAGTGGTGCTCGGCCGGTCCTCAACTCCTGCATCCCTCATGAATGAAGTGCTGAGGTCTTGTGCTTTAGCAGGATTAAGAAATTTGAGTTTTTTTCCTCCCTCGTCTCCCACCCCCCTCTAATTTTTTATGCATTTTTCTAAACTGTCATGGCGTTTTGCGTCCTTGGAAGTAAATGCGGAGAAGAAAGCGAGGGTTTGTGTGAGCCCTGTGTCCGGATAGCCGGTGTGAGAGGCTCAGGTAGGTGAGGTGGTGTTAAGGGGGGCGCAGACACGGTCTCTCCGCGGAGTTTGAGGCTCACACGTGTGAGGAGTCGAGTGTGGAGCGCCGCTGCAGTGACATTACAGCTTAGCACGCGGGCTAGCAGCGCTCACATATGTGGGACACGACGCTTCCCCCGGTGCGTGTGCTTTACACGTGTGTTCAGCATCTTCAGCAGCATCCCAAACCTGTTTTCCAACTGCTGTGGAGAAGGGCAGTTCAAGCTGTGTAAAGCTGGCCCTTCACTTCTTAAATGACGTGGAGATCAATCCTCGTAAACAAACGAATATCAAGGATATAAACAAATCTAAAACAACTTCTACCACAGCTTAAATCATACAGGTATTCACTGTACCACCTGCTGATGTTCAGGTAGACTTCTCGTAACCTGCAGGGTGAATTTTATTATATTCTGATTGTAATTAGTACAGGACTTACTGGAATGATTGTGGGGAAAATGTATTTATTTATTTTTTTAAATTTACATACAGACTGTAAGGTTTTCAGTGCTATAAAGTTGAGAGTGGTTAGCTTAAGGCTGAGTTGTATTAGATTATAAGTGAAAGTGCACAATCATTCACCCTAGTGAGCACATGTACCTGAAGCCCTGTACGCAGCACCCAGGGAGCAGTTGGGGGTTAGGTGTCTTACTCAAGAGCCCTTCAGTCATGACCTGCCAGGGAATCGAACCAGCGACCTTCTGGTCGCATCACTGATCACCAGTTCATGGATGCCTTCCATAATTACTACATAATAACATAAATATACAAGAATGCCAGTATTTACACCTGTGTTGTTCTGCAATCTACAATTACTACTGCAACAGTTCTACATACACTAGTACTTGTATTGTTTTATATGTCTGCTGTTAAACTGATCTTACATCAGTGGGAGTGTAAAAATGAAAATCACTGTAGCCTTAAAATTTGTTTTAGAGCATCTAAACGTAAAAAAAAAATCATACTATGTATTGTATGTTTTTGAAGCATCTTCAGATGTTGCAGTATTTAACCAAATTGTCCACCTGAGTTATGAGTTGTTAAGTCTATTAGCATTCCACCTGTATAGCAGACATATACTTTAATGTATTGGACTAAGGCTGCAGAGAAGAGCAGGTTTCTGTAACGTACAGAAGAGCTTTTATGATGAGTCCTTTTGATGTAGTCTGTTGTGTACGCTTTTAATTCATATATCAATAACAAATAGTTAGAATATATTAGACTTCTTTCTGTCTGTCTATAGGCTGGGCTCGTTAGCTGATCCGAATGATCTCTGGTTAAAATGATGATATACAAGTTATATAAAGTGTATTACATGTTTGTCTTTTGTGTGTTTGTATTATTGTCTAAATTCATGAACTGATGTATCCTTGATTCATAGATGCAGATGCAAAGATCTAGGAAAAAATGAAAATACAAAAGAAAGACAAGCAGGTCAGTGTTACACATAATGCCACTTTCTCTCTGTCTCTCTCTCTCTCTCTCTCTCTCTCTCGCTGTCTCTGTCTTCTTTATATCTCTCTGTCTCTCTCTGTCTTCTTTCTTTTTCCCTTTCTCTTTCTCTCTCCTTTCTCTATCTCTCTTTGTCTCTGTCTCTGTCTTCAGTCTCTCTCTCTTTCTCTCTCTCTCTCTCTCTCTCTCTCTCTCTGACTTTCTCTCTCTCTCTCTCTCTCTCTCTCTCTCTCTCTCTCTCTCTGCTTGTGTAACTGTATTATTTTGCATTATTTAGTTCATTTTTGTCAAAATTATTTTGAATTTACATTTAATCTGTTTTAATTGTAGTTTTTTTCGCACATTCAAGAGCAATCTTTTCACAGTGCTGCTGTGAGGGTGTAGGAAACCCCTTTTAACTGATGTGTACTGCCTTGCACACTTGGACTATAAAAAAGTCAAGAAATGTCTGTGCATTTAACTACATTTCATTTTATTATCTTTTTTATCATACTTGGGTTTTCTGCAGTGGAAGACTCTTCTGGTCACTTTGGTTGAGTTGAAGGTGTCTGCAGTTCTGTGCAGGGCTTTGAATGTATGACCTTGTAGTTGTGATTGTGTTTATTTAAGTGATGTGACTTAATTGTTTTGATCAAATACTCATAATGTACAGTGTTGATAAGGTGATGCTGTCGGGCTTGTCAGGGTTGGAATGATTACTGAGATAGAAAGAGTTCTTTGTTAATGAGCACTTTTGGAAGGCTGAGTTTAACCAGGCTCCTGCTCACCTGTTACTGTTCATCACAGGAGCCGGCACTGAAATCACACACACAAGACAGTGTTGGTTTATTTCTTGAATCAGTAAGACATACTGAAAGGTGTTTAAAGTGAGTTGCTGACAGGTAGTTAGCAGGTTCAGTAAAGCCTTTGCTTGCCTGTTGACACTGCAAAGTTGTGGGCTTCCTTGATAGCGCAGCTTTGGAGCACTTCGCTTTGACAGACTAAAGCACCGTGTAGTTGTTTTGTGTGGCATTCTGTATTAAGCCACTTTCTTTGTTGTATATTGTTCCAGCAAGATTATGCTGTTTTGCTGTTTCATAAAAGTACATGAAAACGTCTCTTTTTCTGCATTTTTCGCTGTGTTGGAGTCACATGGGTGAAAGGCTTTTTACCTCCTTTGAAGGTGATGTTGCTGATTTATGTTTCAAAGACATTTTAGATAAAATGCTAGTGTCATGAGAACACACTGACTTACATTTAACCAAAGAAAGAGAAGCTGGCAGAGATGATCATATTTGCACATGTGACAATTCATTGATTATTTCCAGTGCATTACTTCATAAGTAGTACAGTATAGTATATTGATGTCCATGCTTAGGTTCTTAACTATTTACAACCTTTCCTAAGAAAACAGTTCCTGTGTAAAGACACTATTTCAAACTTCCAGTAGATGCCATCTGAACTAGACTACAAATAAAACATCCTGCCATATGTCATTTTGTGTTATTATCTGCTATATTGTTTTGTTATTATGCTGAAAAGTGCTTTTTTGTACATTTATTATGTATATACAGGCTATGACATTTCAGTAAGGACACTGGTTAGCTTATATTTTTAGTTAGAACAGTTCTGAAAGCTAAAGTCATTGTGACTGGAAATCACACCTTAATACAATGGACAAGACCAGATTAGTTAGTTGCTTAGTTTTCAGACCTGTACCCAGCTAACATAAACACGATGTGACATGAATGTCAACAGTATACAAGAGGTCATTGTAAATGCAGTTATATTTAGCAAATGTTATCAAATAAATCAGCATAATTCAGAAAAATTAATAAGTAAACTACGGCCATTTTGTTTTTGAAAACTAGCATGTTCTTAATAACCATGTTGCTAATATTAATTTTGATAAAATTAATTATGGTACACACTTGAACATTACTGTCCTATACACTCTGAGCCACTAAAACTAATGTTTTAAAATGAATTGAAATAAAGAAGTTAAGGATTATTCCTAAAAGTAAAATGTAGAAAGCTAAAAGGTAAAAGTAGAACGCCAGGGTGGCAAGTTTGTCTTGGTATTTGTTTATATATTTTTTAAATTTTGTGCAAAAGTCAGCTACTTAGACTTGTTACTTAAAACCATTAATCTTGGCACTGAGCATGCTTTTACTGGCAAAAACCTGATATATAATTAGAATAAATATAAAAGTAAATAAGCACAAATACAGTAAATATTGTAAAATACCTTTCTAGTGGTGCATAAAACTCTGCATAGTACTGTGCTAACCACTCACACCATTATTAGACTTATCATTCAGTTATGAATCTGGAGACTTATTATACAGTAAATGCAGGAAAAGTCAGTAATTCTCTGAAACTTAAATGTAAGTTATGAACATGTTCTGGTGAAGTATTCCATAAAGCAGCATTTCTCAGTTTAGCCAAGAAAATTAAGCCCAAACTCAAACTTGTCCAATGGGAAAGGAGCCGCAGATCAATGCTATTGGTCACTGTTGTGCTTAAACTATCCGGGTAAGTCTGCTGAGCTTGGGAATCCCTTTAGTCCTAAGTAACTAGAGATTTGCTGTTAGTTTTTTTGCCCTTGGATAAAGGACATTGCATGGCTTATTATTTTAAGCAGACATATATGATGATAACATCTAGTTGTTTTATTAAGCATAAGGCTTATATCAAGAAAGCAGAGGTTAACACAGTTTGATAACATTGTATGCAGGTTTCTGAGCATCTTGTACTCATTACTTATGATTCTACAAATGATCTGTGAACTAATTATCTAATGTAATCATCCCTATTCATTTCTGTGTGAAACGAAGTAACCTACCAGTAACATTAGCAGCTAAGGTGGCCTTGCTGTGTGGGCACTATTTTCAGTTCAGATGATAGCCCTGCCCATATTTGGGCTAACTGCCAGCACTTAGGCCAAACCCCACCATCATTTTGTGCATTGGTCCAGTGTATTAACAATGTATCTCTGAATGTTACAGATATTGTGCATTTAAGCACTGAATCTGATTTACAATAATGCAGTTAACAATTTTAATCCATGAAGTCTGTTCATTTTATGCTAGTAAATTCTGCTTGCATTAATGTTTAATCTTGTAAATATACAGGCAATGTACAGGTGGTATTCAGCTTCAAATGAATAGCTATGAATATAAACTATACCATCATTATGATCAGTATAACGTTTTATTGTATTAGTCTGATGTTGTTATTATTATTATTATCATTAGCACTGAGGTCTGTAAACAATAAATATAATTTTCAGTGGAATTTCATAGCTCTACCGTTTGAGACTAATTAAGAAAAGACCACTTGTAGGTTTAAAAATATTTTTTGCCCATGCATATGTATAGTCCACTGAGAGAGCACTTTACACTAGTTTCAAGGCTAAAATGTTTATTCTTTAGCAGCACATTGCAAGCCATCATTGTTGTATCCAAACATAGATTACACAAACATTTGACCACTGCCTAGCTCAGAGAGATACAGTCCATTATGTCAGTGACTGGTGAGTTACAGTCCTTTATGTCAGTGAATGATCAGTTATAGATATAGATACAGTCCATTATGTAAGTGAATGGTCAGTTACAGATACAGTCCATTATATCACTGAATGGTCAGTTATAGATATAGATACAGTCCATTATGTCAGTGAATGGTCAGTTACAGATACAGTCTTTGTAAATGTATGGTTAGTTCAGAGTGTATCATTATCAGCAGTCTGATTTTGGCCTGGACTGAAGATGGCTAAGCATCTACAGAAAAAAGCCCACAGTGAGTGTTCTAGTGTTTGCAGAACAAACCTCGAGATTCTGGGTCTTTTTGCCTCAGTTCAAAACAAGTGTTTGACAGCAAACACATCATCCAAAGAACAGCACACTGTAGTAGATAACATTTGTATTTTTTTTTTATTTGTATTTTATGTTGGTATTCCTTTCCTGTAGACTCAGGGGCAATTCAAGGTATCAGAATTAGGTTACCTAGCCAACTTGCATCATCTGTTTCCTTTGAGACTTACATCTGGGTTGCCATATCTACATACACGGTCACTCCTTTCTACCTTCCTCAGTTGTAGAGATCGGCAAATTATAGATGGAGAGATGATTCAGGCAGCTGTGGGCAATTGGCATTACTTCTGCTGTGCTGCCTGGAAAGATTTCAAAACGACGGGGCAGTATCTGTGCAGTTAATCGCCAGGGAATCCTTCTACAAACTCACAGGCAGGATGGTCTGCTTGCCTTTGTAATTCAGCAGGTTGAAGTAAATAATTATTTTATTGACTTATTGCTCTGTATTCTTCAGATCAAATATGTTTATTTACTATATATAAGGACACACATAAGCAGTATTTTTGCAGGACACCAAATGCCATGTGTACCTTCTAGTTCTCTCAAAGGCTACAGGCTGCAGGTCATATCTTAACTCTTGATCTCCATGTTTACTATAGAAATGTATTTTTTGGATTTTTTTTGGTTAAATTATTTACAGTGAGGAAAATAAGTATTTGAACACCCTGCAAATTTGCAAGTTCTCCCACTTAGAAATCATGGAGGGGTCTGACATTTTCATCTTGGGTGCATGTCCGCTGTGAGAGACATAATCTAAAAGAAAAAATCCAGAAATCACAATGTGTGATTTTTTTAATAATTTATTTGTGTGTTACTGCTGTAAATAAGTATTTGAACACCTGTGAAAATCAATCTTAATATTAGCCTTTGTTTGCAATTACAGAGGTCAAATGTTTCCTGTAGTCCCATGTGCAGAAAAACACCCCCAAAACATGATGCTTCCTCCCCCATGCTTCACAGTAGGGATGGTGTTTTTGGGATAGTACTCATCATTCTTCGTCCTCCAAACACGGCGAGTGGAATTAAGACCAAAAATTTCAATTTTGGTCTCATCTGACCACAGCACTTTCTCCCATGACTCCTTTGGATCATCCAAATGGTCATGGGCAAACTTAAGACGGGCCTGGACATGTGCTGATTTAAGCAGGGGAACCTTCCTTGCCATGCATGACTTTAGACCATGACGTCTTAGTGTATTAGTCATAGTAACCTTGGAAACAGTGGTGCCAGCTCTCTTCAGGTCATTGACCAGCTCCTCCCGTGTAGTTCTGGGCTGATTCCTAACCTTTCTTAGAATCATTGATACACCACGAGGTGAGATCTTGCATGGAGCCCCAGTCAGAGGGAGATTGACAGTCATGTTTAGCTTCCATTTTCTAATAATTGCTCCAACAGTTGATCTTTTTTCACCAAGCTGCTTGGCAATTGCCCCGTAGCCCTTTTCAGCCTTGTGGAGGTTTACAATCTTGTCTCTGGGGTCTTTGGACAGCTCTTTGGTCTTAGTCATGTTAGTAGTTGTAGTCTTACTGATTGTGTGGGGTGGGCAGGTGTCTTTATGCAGCTATTGCCCTCGAATAGGTGCTTCTAATTAAGAATAATAAGTGGAGTGGAGGTGGACTTTTTAGAGGCGAACTAACAGGTCTTTGAGGGCCAGAATGTTTGCTTATTGGCAGGTGTTCAAATACTTATTTGCAGCAGTAACACACAAATAAATGATTAAAAAAATCACACATTGTGATTTCCGGATTTTTTCTTTTAGATTATGTCTCTCACAGTGGACATGCAC
>BRDA01006903.1:66134-95706 GCA_036984385.1 Crenuchus spilurus
TGTTTAGCTTCTTCCATTTTCTAAAAATTGCTCCAACAGTTGATCTTTTTTCACCAAGCTGCTTGGCAATTGCCCCGTAGCCCTTTTCAGCCTTGTGGAGGTTTACAATCTTGTCTCTGGGGTCTTTGGACAGCTCTTTGGTCTTAGTCATGTTAGTAGTTGTAGTCTTACTGATTGTGTGGGGTGGGCAGGTGTCTTTATGCAGCTATTGCCCTCGAATAGGTGCTTCTAATTAAGAATAATAAGTGGAGTGGAGGTGGACTTTTTAGAGGCGAACTAACAGGTCTTTGAGGGCCAGAATGTTTGCTTATTGGCAGGTGTTCAAATACTTATTTGCAGCAGTAACACACAAATAAATGATTAAAAAAATCACACATTGTGATTTCCGGATTTTTTCTTTTAGATTATGTCTCTCACAGTGGACATGCACCCAAGATGAAAATTTCAGACCCCTCCATGATTTCTAAGTAGGAGAACTTTCAAATTCGCAGGGTATTCAAATACGGTACTTATTTTCCTCACTGTAATAAAGATGAAAAGATTTGTTCTGACAAAATAAATGTATTACTAATATAAGCATTATTTTTCCCTATTACATAATCAAAGCAGAAATCTATTTAAGACAACTTTTATTATAATGCATTCATTTTGATGCACATTCTGACCTGTATGTTATTATAATAAAACAGGTTCTAGTAAAAACAGGAGTTCTTCATCACATATAGGGAATGGACCCTTGTTGTGGACAGTCCAGGGGTTTCAGACTATGTTTCTGGACAGCCATACTTTAAAGAAAACCACTTTTTCAAACTTGAATTAGATTGCAATAATCGTTCTTATTAGCCTAGTCGAAAATGATGTAGTCTAGTCTATAAGTGTATAACATAAAAATCAAGAAGTTGTGGGTGAAGCATATATGATAGGTGTATGCCCAGGGTACTTTGTAACTTAGCCTTATAGTAATACAAAATATAATATTAACACAAGCCAATAATTTTTTTTTTCAATTACGGAATAGATGAATGAAAAGCAGGGCAGCTAGGAGCCAAGAATAAACTATAGAAAATCCCAAGCCATGTTTAATATTGCATTTGGTTTTAGATACATGAAGTTATTGATTCTTTGAGATGTTCTCAATATTTAGTAGACCTCAGAGCTTCTAAGCTAAGCTGAGTAGACATGGGAGACAAATTTTACAATCACCCTTTTGCTTATGATATGAATTCACACTGAAGGTTTTCTCAAAAAAGACACAAATACACATAAAACTGTACTCTGTTCTGTGACTGATGCAATATTATTTGAACTTTTTTTGTGAACAGTCAAGTTTACACGCTGTGATAATCTGCTTTGTTGCTTTTGTAGGACAAATTTCACATTGTATACCAGTATCTTTGATATACCAGTATCCACTACTCTGCGATGGCTGATTTGGTGCCTCTGCAAACAACCATTGCCGACTTTTGAATTCTGTCCCAAAATATCAGTCAAAATCAAACACACATATATTATGCTTGTCTACAAGCAGCCAATGAGAGGACATCATTCAGGGTTCCCGCGAATCCTTAAAATGTCTTAAAAGACATTGAATTCATCAATCTAAAAATAAGGCCTTAATTGATATTAAAATGTCTTTCAGAGGTCTTAAAAATGTTAACACGTTGTAATTAGGATTTTATTATTGTAATTAGTCTCATTATTGTAATTTACAGAGTGCTCAAGTCTTGCAGTAACAATAATGGGCCAACAAAACAGCGATGTGGTTGTGGCCGAAACTCTTGGAGCAGATGCAGTCACTTTACGTTGGACCACATGGGAAAGTGTAAATTCAACGAAAATTTACTCTAACCATGGACATAGCTGAAACCAGTACCAGGCAGTATGTATGAGACGCAATGTGTTTTGTGCAATACATGTTTCAAACTTGGCACAATGTGAATGAAGGCAGTGGAGTCACACATGCACAGCCTGAAACACAACTTGCACTAAAGTTAGTTTAATATTAGTCACTCGTTTGATATTCATAATTCTGCTTTTCCTCACCAGTTAACTAAATGCAGATTCACCAGCACACTTACAGTTTGGGAGTGAAATAGAAGACAACAAACCACAACATTTACTAAAATTCACTTATGACAGGTGACGCAGGAGCTTAGACTTGTGTTTGCTCTGACTAGACGCTACAGGTCTAGGGACTGTCTCACAATTACTGGCTACACGCTGCAGTGTTAGAGACCATCTCACAAATACCAGCTACGCTGCAGTGTTAGGGACCGTAGCACAATCACCAGAAGAAATGAGAAGTGTTACAAATATCAATGGCTAGCATTATTAATTTTCACCATTTTCATGATTGTTTCATGTTTTTTTAAATTACATATTGGTGATAATGTGACATACATGTATTTTTATACATATTCACATATTAATGTCTTGTGTAATTTTTCTAACATTTGTTTTATATACAATTATAAAAGTAATCAATTAAACTTTCATGTTATTAAACCTAATGATGGGAAACCAACTTAAATGCAGACATATATTCCACACATACTACAAGGCTTATTTTGGGACATAAGGAAGTTATTTATAATGATTTTAATAAAAAAAATTACGTCTATTATATAGATCTATACAGTGAGGTTATTTTTTCAAATCAAATAAATCTATTAATTTCTCATATGATTGAACCTAATGATGTCAGTTCAACTTGGTAATGTAGACATGTATTCCACACATAATGTAAGGCTTAATTTGGGACATAGTGAAGTCATTTGATTATAATGATCTTAACATTTTTTTTGTCTGTAATTGTACCTAGAGCCTGGCTGCAGCCAGGAAACAAAACAAATTCAATTAACAACATTTCTGACCCCTCATTTCTTTACGTTTTCTTGAAATGTAAATTTTTGTAAAGTAGGATGCTTATAACCTCCTAACCCCCATGTCATGTTTTATGTTAAAATAAACATTTGGGTAAAACTATTGCTAACCAAATGTAATTGATGTGGTGGGAAGTTGGTTTTAAATTTCAAGTGGCATTAAAAAAAGTCTTAAAAAGTCTTACATTTAATTAGCCTTAAGCTGTAGGAACACTGTCATTGGATGATGCAAAACTAAACAATTACATACAGTGGTGCTTGAAAGTTTGTGAACCCTTTAGAAGTTTCTACATTTCTGCATAAATATGACCTAAAACATCATCAGATTTTCACACATTTTTCACAAGTCCTAAGTCAAGTCAAGTCAAATGTATTTTTAAAGCACTTTTTACAACTGATGTCACAAAGCAGCTTTATAGGTTTAGTAATAACAAACACCAAATCCCCAGTGAGCAAGCCAACGGTGACAGTGGCAAGGAAAACTCCACAGAACTAGAGGAAGAAACGTTGGGAGAACCGGACTTCTTGATTGTTGTCAGTAGTGTAGGGCATCTGGAGCAAGTCACAGTTGTTGGTTGTTGGTGGGCAGTTGGTCTAAGGTGGCATCATGCAGAGATAGTATTCAATCTTCCATCAGCGTCGGGCCAGAACAGTGGGCAATCACTCACTCAGAAAAAGACAAAGATGGAGTTAGTTCTGTTTGGGTTTATAGAGTACAAGTAGATAACGAGAACCCGGTTAAACAAATGAGACAAATAAATTATACTTTGTCATTTATTTATTGAGGAAAATGATCCAATATGACATATTTGTGAGAGGCAAAAGTATGTGAACCTTTGCTTTCAGTATCTGGTGTGATCCGCCTTTGCAACAGTAACTGCAACTAAATGTTTCCAGTAACTGTTCTTTAACCATTCTTTGATAGAACGACTTGTGTGCTTAAGCCTTGTTACATGACCCACATTCTCTTGAGATTCAGTTAATGGACAGATGTCCTGACATTTTCCTTTATAATTCTGATATAATTCACAATTCATTGTTCCATAAATGATGACAAGCTGTCCTGGCCCAGATGCAGCAAAACAGGACCAAACCACGATACTACCACCACCATGTTTCACAGATGGGATAAGGTTCTTATGCTGGAATGCAGTGTTTTCCTTTACACGCCTTGCTCTTTGAGTGATCTTTGTTGGTCAACCACTCCTGGGGAGGGTAACAATAGTCTTAAATTTCTGCCAGTTGTACACAGTCTGTCTGACTGTGGATTGATGGAGTCCAAACTCTTCAGAGATGGTTTTGAAACCTTTTCCAGCCTGATGAGCATCAACAACTCTTTTTCTGAGGTCCTCAGAAATCTCCTTTGTTTGTGCCATGATACACTTCCACAAACATGTTGTGAAGAGCAGACTTTGATAGATCCCTGTTCTTTAAATAAAACAGGGTGTCCACTCACACCTGATTGTCTTCCCATTGTTTGAAAACACCTGACTCTAACTTCACCTTCAAACTAACTGCTAATCCTATAGGTTCACATACTTTTGTTGCTCAGAAACATGTAATATTGGATCATTTTCCTCAATAAATGAGCAAATATAATATTTTTTTCTCATTTGTTTAACTGGGTTCTCTTTATCTACTTTTAGGAAATCTGATGATGTTTTAGGTCGTATTTATGCAGAAATATAGAAAATTCTAAAAAGTTTCACGATCTTTCAAGCACCACTATATACAAAACATATGCATTGTGGCAACAGAGGGAATGTCTCTTTAAACATACCTTTTTCATTTTGCAAGATTAGTACCGGTATTTCATACTGTACCCAGCTAAGAATGACTCCAGACTTTCCTTTTTTGCTATATTATTTGTATTTTTTTTTGACACAACATTGCCACTGTTATGTCAACTTGTTTCTGTTTATGTGACCCATACTTGAGAGCACACTTATCGATGATAATATACACACCAAACGAATGAAGTTGTTACCAGTCCTACTCTGTATCATGCTGTCTGACTTGTTACATACAAGTGCATCTCCAAAGATGACAAAATATTGAAGAAGTTCACATATTTTTATATTAATTACACAGGAAGTGACACTTCAAGCCCTTTTTCCTTTTAATGTTGGTACGGTTTGTAAAGTAATTTACTTAAACTTTAAATGAAATATTCTAATTGAGATTCTGGATTTCTGATTTTCATGAGCTGTAAGTCATACTAATCAACATGAAAATATAAAAAAGACTTGTAATGTCACTTCATGTGTAATGAATAAACATATGACTGTTTATGTTTTTAAATTAAATGATGAACTCAAATGAACTTTTTCTACAATTTTCTAAATTTTTGATGTGGCACTGTAGACTTGTGCCAAGAATTTACCAGCATAATTACACACAGTCCAATAACATTCTTATAGGACCACTGAAACCACAGAGTGTAAGCAGGACCTTAGAGGCCTGGTTCACACCTCACATTGATATGCGTCTCAGGTGATCTGATCACAAACGATTGCCAAAACACATATCACATCACACTTGGTATTTTAAATGCATGTACTGTGACTGCCTGGGAAATGTAAAGCAAGCTGTTTCAGACTTTTCAATCGTGTTGTTTGCCCAACTTATGAATGAACTGGAGACCAGATGCTGAAAAAGCTTCATTCGTCTCTGCTCTTCATAACAATCTCACAGTTATTAGGTATTTTATGGCTGGGGCAGTGACATGGTAGAATGCTGTTCGACACTCACTTTGATGTTTATTTGTTGTTGTGATTATTGTGATTTGCGTGATCGGATTGCAATTCATCTTGGAGACAACACACTTGGTCACACTTGTACTGGTCACTTGTGATTGGATTCCCCAGGACGCATGTTAATGCCAGATGTGAATGGGGCCAGAGGCAGCTAATAGCTACCCTGCGAACATGATTGTTCCACAGCAACGTAATGACGACATTGTCTACATTCTTAAAACATTGATCTAACATTGTGACAAAGTTATGTTTGTTGGGTAAGCCTTGTGCAAAGCAGTGGTGCCAGTTGGAATTGGGCAAGTTGAGAATCAGTATATTTTTCTATCAGTTAATATGACGGTTTTTTTTGTTAGTTGTATGACTTACATAACATGAACCTAAATGCACTAATGTCAGAGCCTGATTATTCAGGACTTATTGTGCTAAATAACCAGTTACTTCTTAACTTCAGTTAGATTTTTTTTTATATAGGTATTTAAGTTGGATTTTTATTAAATAATTTGTCATTTATACTGGAATTTAGTAGAAAATATTGGAAATTGGCATGCGCTTAAATTTATCCTACAGTGTAAATGATCAGTGTACTCTTATACAGTGTACAATTTATTGATTAGCGTGTCTATGGAGAACTAATATGTGTATTAAAGCAGGTGTGGCGTGGAAGAGATTGAGTATCCTTCTCAGTTCACACTGGTGAAAACTAGTGTGTCCCCTGTTCAGAAGGTCTTTGATCTGGTCTCGCATGTTTCTTGCAGAAGAGAGCGTAATTGTTAACCCAACACCTCACAGCTGCACAAAAAGATGAACACATTCATACTTCCACCGGCACTGCTAGGACTCTGTCATGCAAATGATCCACACTTTGATTTGAATTTAATGGTTTGAACCCATAAAAAATTAAATTGGCCTGGTGAAAAGTCAAATCTTTTACTTTCTATTTTCTTTTTTAATGAACAGTGTTGCTTCTGTATCACTTTCTGTTTTTCTTCTTATTTCTGCAGTTAGACCTGCACTGATTTAAAATGGATTTTAATAAAAAGCTGGAAGTAAACAATACATTTCCCTGTTACAATTTAATAAACATGTGGTTCAAAGTATATTGTAGATATCAGGAGAAGAAATTTATCAGTTTGTCTTTGTTTCATTTGCACCTTTCTGTACCAAATGATGGAGGCATTGGCACGTGGTATTAGGTTTTGTAAATTGTTTGTTGGGAAAACTCCTCCATGAGCTCATTCTTTGTGAGCTTTTGTGTTGAGGTGAATGTGCACATGCTTTTGCCTTTTTTGTAGGAAAGGTGTAAGCTAGAGCATTCTCTGGGAGAACTGGAGCTTGGCATTGACCAAACTGCAGCTGTCGCGTTTGGGTGTTTGGAGCTGGTATTGATTCATAGGGAATTTGATTGGTGTGTGTTTGTGGTCTTGTATTTATGCCATGGTGGAGACCAGATATCCCCATAGTGATGATAATACAGGTAAAGTGGGGACATTTTTGCTGGTTCTCACATAGAAATGTTCTGTTTTTTTAGACAGACAGATACCTTTAAGGTTAGGATTAGGTTTAGGTGTTGGTGTTGAACGAGTCATTGAAATGTCCTCACAAATCTAGCAATACCGAACATGTGTATATGTGTGTTTGGGTTGGCGGATTTGCCTGGCAAGCATGCATACTGCAGCATGTCAGAAGGATAATGAGCTGTGTTTGCGCATGACTGTGTGTGTGTGTTGTCTGCATGCAAGACATAATGCTTTGGACTGTCAGTGCACTGTGGGGTGTCCCCTGAGCACATGGGCTCTAGTCTAAGAGACAAGGTGAGGACATGAATGAGATAACGTCTAGCAGGGTTTGTCGTTGATGTTTCTGCGCAGATCTGAACTGAAACGTTATGTTTTTGCAGACTTTGGCTGCTGCACATGTTCAGAAGAAAAAGAAAGGTTAACTCTGATCCCGCCCACAAACATGGTCACCTCATCACCTGACCCGTCCTGTTTCCCGGTAGCCAGTGCTAAGAATGCAGGTGTACTTTAAACCCGGAGGAGAAGCTCATGCTTCTGATCAGCCTCCTTCCAGTCGTGGCAGCGAAAGAGTTACCGCCGGAGAGATGGCGTGTTTACGTTGCCGCTTCCTGCAGCTTGGTCCCAAGCCTGTTGCCGTGACGACGGCCCTGATTCCATCCCGCTTTGGAAAGCGTGTGATTCATTGACATTATCCCCATACCTGCCTGCAGATGCATGCTCAGTGTGTGTGTGTGTGTGTGTCTGAGCATCTGTGGGCTTCCACATGTGTGCTGCAGCACTAGGCACAGTTAAAAATAAAGCTCTGCTGATGAATGAGACATTCTCAGCTAAATGTAGCTCAGAAACATAAAGTTCTCAGTCTCTCCACAGTACAGCGCTTCCTTGCTTATACAGAAAGCTGATATTTTCATGACGATCAAACAAAACGTGTGGAAGTAGGTCAGTGCAGGGGCATCTGTAAAACTAAGGCACAGTAGCATGGGCCCAGTGGCCGTGTCATGTTTCTCCTTTTACTGTACCATTAAAATGAAGTGATGCTCATCATGGTTAAAAGAGCAGAGAAATAACAGCAAGTCATGACTCCAAACAGCATTTGACTTTTCTTTTGAATAAACCACACAACAGTCTAGCCTTACTAACAGCAGAGTGCTTGAATGGAAGACCTGCACAGTTTTTGTTTTTACTTTTATATAGACTGGTCGTTAGAGATGTGAAGTCTTTTTTGTCTCTTTTGTTTGTGCCCAATTGATATGAAGGTTTTGTGACTAGAGATGAAGCAGTATAAAAATGTATATCATGATTATAGTGCTAAAACGATCACTGTTATCAGTATTATTGTGGTATTGTATAAAATACACTGTAAAATAAAGAACACAAACAGAAATAATTTCATTATTATTCTGTATTGAACAACACAAAATCAGCAGCACTATGCAGTAGTGATGCTCCGAATATTCAGCGGCTGAAAATGGCAAGAAAAAAACAAACAAAACACTTTGCTGTTCTACCGAATAAGTGAAAAGACGGAATAATTAACACCAAACAATGAGTTTTTCATGACACTGTTACCTTTTTGTAGTTCCTTTACGGTGTTAAAGTTAGTTTCATATTAAATACTTGTTTGACATTCAGATTTTTGATTTTCCTCATCATTTAACAAAACACAGATTCCCCAGCGCAGTTAAAGTTTGGTGGTGAAATAGAAGAAAACAACAAACTACAACCACAAGCTTTACTAAATTACACTTGTTATGATGAAGCCAGAATACAGCCACTTAGCTTTGTGTTTGTGCTCCGGCAGCTAGCTGCAGTGTTACATCTCACAATTACCAGAAAAAATTGTTTTAGTGTATGGAGCCAATGAGACTCACATTAAACACACAAAACATCCATGTGACTGAAATCATTCATTTTAGATATGTTCATGATTTTGTTTCATGTTTTTTTAATTAATTAATTATTTTTTTATTCATACATATTACTATATTGTTGTCTTGTTGTCATTTTTCTAACACTTGTTTTATATACATATAAAAGAATAATCAATTAAACTCGTTATTAAATCTAATGATGTCAAACCAACTTATTAAAATACAGACATTAATTTCTGACTAAATACAAGACTTATTTTGGGAAATAGTTTAGACACTAATTTCATAATGACTTATAGAAATGAAAAACCGTGTTAAGTAATGTTTCATTTTGTTCTGTTTTGGCCAAAATGTTTAATTTTGGTGCATCCCTATTAATTTTTTGCTTGCATAATCATTAAAAATGGCATATTCAGTAGCTCATGTCAACATATTAAAAACAAATCAAATGTGCAGTAACATTAAATGTAATTGCACTTTATGTGCTGAAAACGTTCCTTAGTGCAGGTTTAAATGAACACTAAATATCTACTTTTTAGCAAGTGTTGCACTCAGTGAATCTCAGTTATTTCTAACTGCATTACTTCTGCATTAGTGGTGTGGTGGCGCTATAAGGTAATCAGTACAGTTCACCAGGCAAACGCAGCCAAAGAAGAAAGTCAGCATGCTGGAAAAACAGTTCTAACCTCAAACTTTAATATGCATCTGAGTTGTGTACAGAAAGACTTTTAAAGTTGAATCTCTAAAACTCCACTTTTCCTAAAAACATCACATACAGCGTTTCTCTCCTGTGACCCCATCTAAAAGACTCCCTCTTCCCCATGTAGTGCGCTTTGTGTGTGATGAAATATCAGAACGTCCACCCAAACAGTGCATATGTCTGACCAAAAGTCATCTACTTTCAGCAATAGAGTAGACAATTCCTTATTTAATCACTGCTTAATGATGTTTATGTTTGTTTTAAAAGTAGCCCACTATGTAGGGATTATGGAGTCATTTGAGGGGGTGCTGATGGTCTCTTCTCTTCACAAACAAACCCATGTTGTGTGCTGCGCCTATTCAGCAGTGTTTGGGGGACTGTTGCTAATTTTACTTTTTTTTTTACAGAGTGTGGTAATCGACCATGTTTTTAATGATGATTAAAATTTTAAATGTTAATTTTTTTACCATGGTTTATCAAGAATTGTTAACTGTTTCATCTCTAGTTGTAACACAATGTTCATCACATTTTAGCCTTGTAAAGGTGGTGTATGTTGTCTGAAAGGCATATATTGTGATCCATATTAAAGCCCCTTGCCTTCTCAGTCCATTTAAATCTGTTTGTTTTCTTGCAGATGTCTGCCGCCCACATTTTAAAGCACACACAAGCCACTGCAGCAGCTACTGCCGCCGACCAAAACGCACAAACTACATTTCCCATCGGCCATTTTGGCAAGGAACAGATCCGCATCATTGGTGGGCCTGCCAATCACTGCATGGCCCACGGTAGCAGCCCCAGTCCACACCCGTCTTCCTCACCGGTCAACAGTGAGGAGGATGACGGAGGGGGTGGGGCCAGGGTGAGGAAAAAACGAAAGAAAAAAGATAAGAAAGATGCAAGAGACTGGCAGCAGGTTGACAGACAGAGCGAAATTAGACCAAAGAAAAAAAAGGAGCAGAAAGAAGGGAAGGACCTGCTTCAGAAGAAGCCCAAGGCTCCCAAGGAGGAGAAAGAGCCTAAGAAGAAAGAAGGGAAGCCAGTAAAGGAAGCTAAAAAGGTCAAGAAAGATCAAGAGGTCAAGTCAAAGACACAGGCCAAGTGTGTGCCCTCACCTCCAAGACAGCGGGGGAGGAAACCTAAGTGAGTTGAGAAATGCATGTAGAATTGACGATCTCCACAGTAATCTGATTAGTTTGAATGAGATTTTATTGTCATGTTTCATGTGTCTGAAATACCACTTTAATGTAAAGTTCATTAGGTTTGACATGATGTGAGTGTTGAAATATGTATGAAAATGTGAGTTTTTGAATGTTTTCTTATAGAAAACTAAAGATTCAGACTCTACATGGAGAGAGGAGGATCTGATTGATATATATCTGTAAATGTGAGGTGATTTGGCTAGAAATGAATGCCTTTTAGAAAGGATGAAGTGTTTTACCATTTTGTGTTAACAAAATAAACCTTTAGTGTGGATGTCCATAACAGGCATAACATGTCATAGCATTATTAATCCTTTGTTTAACAATCCACAAACAAAACAAAGTTGTTTGCATTTGCTCTTCAACTGACACTGTGCAGATGTAAGAAAGAGTCTTACAGTGTTTCTCTCATAAGATATTGTTACAAACAAAAATCCCTGATGCCCAATCTTGTTAATGGAAGCCCCCTTCGGATTTTAGGGTTTCCCCTTGTTACCCTACTTAATTAGTAAGAATAGAGCAGAGTAAATATTAGGACTTCCGTGATTGGTTGATGCTGAAACAGCACATTTCAGCACAGTCTTAAAAACATGGCGGCGGGAGCACAGTCAGACATGGTGTGTAAAGAGCTTTTTAAACGTTTTCAAAGACCCCAGGTGTCTAGTATGGGAATATTTCAAACTAGCTCAAAACAAAAAAGTGGTTTGTATACTGTGCAAAGCATCAATGGCATATGATGAAAAGAAAAGGCAAAAAAAGTGATGTCCATTCATGTGTTGAGCCTTAGTAGGGAAAGCTTTTTCAGCCCTGTTGTCCTACTGGCTGCTAAATAAGCTCATTGTTAAAGCACAAGTTGTCTGACTGCGATGTTGGCATTGAAGTGTTTTGAATACACTGGCTCATTCTGTCTTTTTCGCCCTAAGACATGGTCGTTACCTATTTTGGTAACACTTTATAATAACTTTCATTAATAACCTGTGAACAAATCATTAGTTCATGAGAATTTGAACATGAACAAATGTTTATAAATGACAGTTCATGTAGTTACTAATGATTGCATTATTTTTTGCAAATGTTAACAAATCATTATTTATCATTAGTTAATGAGCTATTAATGAAAGTTATTATAAAGTGTTACCCCTATTTTGTATTATTTTAGCACATTTTTCTGTATTTGGAATGTTGTACACAACAGACACACCACAGGTTTTTTTGTCGGCATAAAAGGTGCTTAAATGAGAGGATCAATTTAGATTTTGTATTAGATTATTTGACTAATGGATAAATAGGTTGATGAATTAATTGATAGAAAAATAGTCATTAGTGTCAGCCCTATAAAATACCATGACCAGGCTCGAGAACAATAGAGAACCACTGCTGTAATTATTATTAGTCCGCTGGTCATAAAATGTTCATACAATATAAAAGGCAGATGATGATGTAAGAAATAAACCATAAAATATATATAAAAAATTTACAATGCTTGTGATGATATTGGCACTGATTTTCCTTTGTGTTTTGCAGAGAGCAGGGTGCTGTTCCTCCGGAGAAGAAGAAAAAAGGGAAGCGGAAAAGCGATGCTCTGCAGGAGGCGGCAGAGAGCGATGACACAGCCTCGCTCTGCACGCTGGCCACAGGAGGAGAGGAGAGTACTGACGCCATGGACAACACTGTGAGCGCTCCAGTATTTCTCACGCTGTCCTCTCATCTGTTCACACCAGCGTGCTCTCTGTCTGTCTCCTATTGCCACCTGAATCTACACCCCTCAGACTGTCTCACCACCCATTCATCTGTCATTATAGTCCTTTCTCTTCAGTCTGTACACTTTCTCTTTTTTATTTTCTTTAGACAGTGTCAGTGTGTACAAATAGAGACCTAATACATTCATAAAGGCTGTGGCTGTGTTCTTGTTACCAGGACTCCTCCAATTTTTTGTTTATTGTGACAGATTTGATATTTTCAGGGCTGTGTGGACATGTCACATCCAATCATTTCAAGTCAGATTCAAGTCACTTTTATATGGTCATAAATCAGATGTATGTCTGATTCATGGGCATGCAACATTAATGTGAAAGGTCTTTTTTCCTGTATGCATGCACTAACTACTAAACCATTACTGGCTTCTGTCCCATGTATATACACACACAGCTGCAAAAGTAAGCTGGCTGGCCTTTTTTCACTGTCTCAACCTTATAACATAGAGTCTACGAGCTGTTTGCTGTCCTCTTGATTAATATATGAAGCACAAAAGCTACTAACGCATCCCAGTTTTAATAAAATGAGAAATCTCCCAAATACGTACAGGGACCTAAAATTTATCCAGCCCAATGTCTGACAGAAAGCCGCCCTGTACATGCTTAAACTCATCCAAAATCTTAAGCTTCCCATCATAGACGTTTACAAATGCTTCACAGAAATAAAGGTGTAAGGTGGATTTTTTTAGCTTAAGCCTTGTCCCGAATAGTCCTAATCACCACACCCTACATCTGAAAATCTGGATCATTATATTAAACAATATTGTACAGAACAAACTTCATGGTGGTAGTGAAGAAATTTGGACTTTACCTCCTGTGTTTGCACATTACTGTGCAACAGCAGATTTCATTGCATAAACACAATAAACTGTAAACAACAGTGCATTATGGGTATCCACTGTTCACTGGGGTACATTGGCTGTATGCCACTTATTTTGGTGCATTGTGGGATTGTTTTTAGATGCTACTACAAAATAGCAGAACCCCAGAATAGTGCACTTCACAGTGTATAGGGCACAGCATCAGATGCAGTGATGGTATACCCTTCTCCTTCCTTATAGATGTTCCCCACCTGCTTTTAGCTTCTAAAAAGCAGTAAACCTGGCAACCATTTACAAAAATGATGGTTTTTGTTGTTGATGTTTATGCACGCTGCATCCATTATGTGCGCATGCATGCCATTTCAGGGACAGGTTAGTTCACATTTCAGACACATGCATGTCACTTACATTTGAGAATGTGAAACATCAAGATGGTCAAAACCAGTCAGAGCAAAACATCTGAATTAATACATCTAGTAATGAGAACATGATGTGAACAGAATATGACAAATAAGCAAAGCTGCTCTATAGATATATAATATATATGTTAGCTTCTGATCTCACGTAGTCATGTACAGAATGACATCTCTATCACTCATGGTTGTGTGTGTGTTTATTACTCTCACACTCTCTAATTTTTGTCTCTTTTTTTTGTGCACAGAAGCGGCGATCAGGGCGTCAGGTGAAGCGCAGGAAGTACAATGAAGATCTAGATTTCAAAGTAGTTGATGATGATGGTGAGACCATTGCAGTGTTGGGCACAGGACGAATCCCTGCTATCGCTTCCTCCACACTTGCCTGGCAAGCTGAGGTAAGTGTGCTAATTTATTGGCCATTTTACAGTGTGTGTAAATTATAGTCACTACTGAATGGATCACATGTGTTTTTGTACAATTTGTCATCTTCCATGGAATAAGCGGAAAGGACCACCAAAGGACCTCCGCCAATTACAGGTGCAATTAGGAGCACTCTGAGTATTACAGAGATGATGTCATGGTAGTTTGTGTTGGATTGTATTCGGTATAGCTGCAGTGTTGGGATGCGTAAATACCTCACTGTCACTGTTGGGTTAAGAATAACCCTCCAACTAAAAATATCCAGCCTACAGTGGCCTTGTGGTCAGAAATTGGCCACTGATGAAGGGCTGAAGGACTTTTAACACTACACTTTGAATAGAGTTTCCAGTTGTGGATTTTGTAATCACTAGTAGTCATTTGGTAAACTGATTTGGCACCTAGTGTCTTACTTATTTACCACTGACTAGAAACGGCAATATCAGTATCTGAATTCAAAGTCTGGAGTTTGACCTGGCATGGTGCACGTAATTCCTGGTACCACAGATAATCAGACTGTGTGGGTGACCCTGTAGTGGGGTGTAATGTAACTGCAAGAAGGGGTTGAAAATGAGTGGCAATATGGAAAAGGTTAATCGAAATAAATAATTTTATTTTTGTGAACCTTCTCAATGATGTGCTTAATTTGTAAAAGGACTTGTATAAACTGCATTATGTTGCTCATTGTAGAGTGGGACATAGAGCTGGGCGATATGGCCAAAAAGTTTATCACAATAAATTTTTCTGTATTGATCAATCTTGATAATTATCACAATATAAAATTTTCTAACACTGTCATAGTTTTCAACAACATCTTTCTAAAAACATCAGACTAAATAGATGAAATGTTACTATTTAAAATATTAAAATGTTTATTGCCAGAACATAATATTGTAGCGTCCGGCTGGACGCGTTGAAAGGATGGACGAGAAAAATGTTTACTGTCATCGCTTTATTGTTATAACTTACAAAGATTGCTGTCGGCCGCAGCCACTCCAAAATAACAACAGGCTAGAGAGACAATCTAACAGGCTAATGCTAGCACTCCTGCTGACACACACACACACAGCGAGCCCCCCTCCTTCTCCGTCTCACACAAACAGACGAGCACACAGCAACCTCGTGTTCTCTCGCCCGGCCCCACTACAATCTTCCCCAATCACACGCTTGTCTTAAACACAACACGCATTTTGGCAGCGCTGCTGAGGAGCCACTAACAAGCAGCAACTTCAGAACTCACTGTCAAGCTGCTTAGACGTGAAATGGAAATGAACGTTAATGCTTATCGAATTCTGTTGTCCTGGCTTATCATCATCATCAAGGGGAAAATAATTGTGAAGAAAATCGATATTGTTTTATCGCCCAGCACTAGTGGGACATGTAGGGGATTTCCATACCAGCACTATTTGGTCCAGTTAAAATGGCTCTAGTTCGTTTGCTCATAATTGAAGCCAGGTGCGGACCTTACCGAGACCCGTGAAAGGAGATGGTCTTGGTCCGGTCCCAAGCGAACTCCAGAGCGGTTTGCTTGTGGTGAGAACGTGATCTGACCTCGATCTGACCCAACTATGGTGTAACTCCAAAGTTTGAGCTAAACGGAGAGCCTGTTGGTGCTAAAACTGTTCTGTACTGTTGCTGCTGTCTCGTGTCAGTTTCTAGTGTCCCACAGTAGATACGCGAGAGCTCTCAAGACAGTTAAACAGCGGAATGGAGTTTGTGACTCAGGACAGGTGAGTGCCGCGCAGCAACAGCAACAGGACAGCGACAGTCTTCACTCTTACTGCTGCTGCTGGAGTGTTTACTTTTCTGCTCCCGTTCCAGACAGCTCTGACCAATTAGAGGAGACAATGTGTTCATGTGGTTTGTTGGGGCAAATTTTTGGTGCGTTTAGGTTTGTGACTGTGTGAAAACAAACTAAATAGCGAGGAAACGCTCCAAGTTAAATTAACTCATTCTGATTCGGACCAGAAAAAGGAACTACAGGTGTGAAAATGCCCTAATTCTACAAAAGTCTGAAGGGGGGTGAATATGTTGGTGTATGCAACACCCCTGCAGTGCTGATGTACTGATACACACATAAGTGCAACATACAACACGTATGCCACTGCCATGTTGCTCTCAGTGCTGTGCTGACTCACAATTCAAGTCACCAGTATCTGGTGCTATGATTGGCTCTTCATTGATGGACCGGTACAAAGGGAACTGATAAATTGTTCAGGAACAGGTTGGCTATACTCCATAATAATGAACTTACAAACATATATGTTAGATGTTTTTGATGAAGTGGCCATTTGAATGTAGTTGTAAGCCTGATGGAACTGAAATGTGATGTCATGCAGCATTAACTTATCTTTATTTGCACAAATTATATATATATATATATATATATATATATATATATATATATATATATAATAGTTTGATGATGAACAGTTTCCAGCAAGCTAGTGTTACCTGCTAAATTATCACATAGTTTAACTTCAGATCTGTAATGCTGAATTGTTGTACATTGCAGCACATAAACACTGAGCATTAGCTCCGACCATATTACCAGATTGTTAGAAGTTTCAGATTCTTTACATTCTTTACTGAAACATTCACACAAAATTTTTAATCAGTTACCTGATTGAATATAGTCCATTAGCTTACCTACAGGCATGATGTTTTGAATTAGCATTCTTCTAGTGTGTTTTTAGACAATAAATGGTTAGACATAAATTCTATTTAATGTTTCTCCTTTAAGCTTTGATATAATAACACCATGCTGAAATTTAGTCAGATATATGCACTTGATAAAGACCCGTTAGGTTAGAACGTTCTTTGAACATTCCCTTAATGTCATTATTATTATACACCCGGTCAGGTGGCAAACAGGGAACATTCATTCATCGTTAGGCTAACGTTAGGTTGGAACGTTATCTCTAGGTTTGTTCAAACTTTAGTCAAAACCTTCAAATAATGTTCCAGGAACGTTGTCATTTAACAGAACCATGCAAGAACGATACCAGAACGTTAGTTTAACATTCTGTTTTACCTGGGGAGGTACTTTCAAAAAGTTGCATTTAATCTCATCATCGTTATAGTCAATTAGATATATTCATATGAGTGATTTATTAGAATAGAGTAAAACATTAAGGAGAATTTTATACAAAGGTATTATGAGGAATGGTAGCACCTCAGGATCATCAGCTCACATAAAGATTATGACTGCTTTAGAACTGTCTATATTTCTGAAGAAATGTGACTTAAAACATCAGAATTTCCTAAGAATTCTATGAGTACGGTAGATGAAAAGAAGCCAGTTAAACAAATGATTCACAAACATTTGACTTGTTCATTAATTAAATTGAGGAAAATAATTAAATATAACCCTCTGGAGTCTGAGGGTATTTCAGACACTTTGATGTAGTCTGACATGGCTTGACTTTTTTACAAATAACACCCACCAAAAAAAACATACAGCTGTCTGACTGAAAAATCTGTCTCTGCTTATTTAAGCTCCTCTCACAAATATCTGACAATACATTCACCTCAGGCTATATAAACTTGAAAATTAGACCCTTTAAGGTTTCTGGGGTATGTTTAGTTTTGTTTCTAGGATAAAATCTCACTGAGTTATATAAGTGTTTTTGCTGAATTTCATTATTGTGCTGCCGGCAGGAGAGCCGAGGGTTAACACATATCTGAATATTAGACGTATGTGTGCCACATAAAATGCAGCTAACTGTTGACTGGTCCTGAATCAGCTTGAAGGAATATTTTGCCCATCTTTCTGTACAGAACAGCTTCAAATCTGAAATGTTGGTGGGTTTCGTCACATGAGTTGCTCATTATTGTTTTTTTGGTGACTGAAGGTCGGAACTTGGTCATTCCTAGTTACATCTTTGATAGAACGGCTTGTGTGTTTAGGGTTCCAGTATTGCTGCATGACCCACATTCTGTTCAGATTCAGTTCACAGACGAATGTTCTGACATTTTCCTTTCAAATTCATTGTTAGAATTCAGAATGGCCTTGATAGAGCAAAATGGGCCCAAACCATGATACTACCACCACCAAGTTTGGCAGATGGGATAACATTTGTATGCTGGAATGCATGACAGACAAAAAATCATACATCTATACAAAAAAGTAGTTTTTGTTTCATTCATAAATATTTTTTTTCTGTAGCCGTCTGGCCTGTCCACAATGATTTTTCAAAAACTGCAAATGGGTAGCAATAATTTTTGGAGCTACCTGCCATGCACACCATTGTTATTCAGTGTTCTCCTGATAGTGGACTCATGAACAATAACACTTCCTAACATAAGAGTCTAACTCTAATTGCTTAGAAGTTACCCTGGGTTCCTTTATGACCTTGTTGACTGTTACATGCTTGTTGTTGCAGTGATCTTTGTTGATTGATCACTCCTGGGGAGGGTAAATGTGATCTTGAATTCCCTCCATTTGTACACAGTCTCTCTGACTGTAATGGAGTCCATAGAGTAAAAATCTATTTTGTTTATGGCATCGTATGCATGCACAAATGTGTTTATGAAGATCAGACTTTGATAGATCCCTTTTTTATTTTACTCATGTCTGATTGTCATCCTGTTGATTGAGTTTAATTTCTCCTTCAAATGAACTACTAGTCCTAAGGTTTGTATACTTTTATCACTCATATACATGTCATATTGAACCCTTTTTCTCAATAAATCAATGACCAAGTATGTATTTGGCTCAGCTGGTTAATTTGGTGTTCCTTATCTACTTTTAGGTCATACTAATGCAGAAATGTAGAACATTACACACACACTTTTAAGCACTGTTGTACATCAGTTAATACGAATTACTTTCTTGAAAAATTAGTCTTTGCTTCTGATTTTATTCCACATTATCTACCACAAGCAACCCCACATACACGGTTTGCTATGTCTGATCCATATAGACAGTCGCTGTAAGTAAACCATATGGTGAATCAATCCCATAATGCACCACAATGTGATATTGATTCCCAAGCCCTATAGCAAGGCACAGGTGCAGCCTCATGCTACACCCACACATATTCCTGTTCTCCATCACAAACCTACACACATACTCACATTACTAATGATCTGCCTCTCCTTTTTCAGGAACCCCCTGAAGATGATGCTAACATTATAGAGAAGATTCTGTCTGTGCGGCCCTTTAAGAAGGAGGTACTGTGGTCTCTTTGTCTCTCATTTTTGTTCAGCTGCTTTATTTGAAGTGTTTAAGTGTCCTTCTTCATCCCCTTTTTTCCACTGACATCTCTCCTTTCCAATCAGACTTCCGCTGGGGAACCACCTGAAGAGTTAGAGGAGTTTTATGTCAAGTACAGAAATTTGTAAGTCTCATCTTTTACCTATAATGGTGCTTTCTTAGTATATCTGAATGGGCGTTTCACATGGCAGTTGATTGATGAAGAGAACTTGCTGAGTAAGACTTTTAGTTTTTTCAGACAGAGGCAGCTGAATGTCATTTGTTTAGAATATTATTTGCTGTAAAAACCCTCCATGCTGTTAACGCTCAGACTGGAATATCCTTGTTTTCTTACGTTATGCTTTTATGTGCCAGTCAAAGTCCCGACGGAGCTGTTGTCATCTGATGAAAGTTGCGCTATGTTCTATATTTGCCCTTTTCACCATTCTGTTTTCACTTTAAATGTGCCGATATCACTGTAACTGTACAAAGAAAAGGGAAGATGTTTAATACATTCATTCATGAGAATTTGGAGCAGAACTTATATATTAATATACTTATATATAACTGAAATATTCTTAGTCTCCTCTTTGCTTCGTCTCTTGACTAATTCTGAGGTTGTTGATTGCAGTTTTAATATCTCTACTAAGTACAGAAGAACACTAATCACTCCCATCTACTGTTATCACTCCTGTTTATTAATAATTCTCCTGCATGAAGTACTACAAATCATTAAATATGACTTAATGTATTACACTTAAAGTGATTCATGTGAGAATATATTTGTGTTTCTAGCATAATGAGATTTACATGCATTTGTGATCATTAAAGTTAAGGTGGTATTGGTGTTAAATGTGAAGCATTTTGAACATGCAGCTGCTCTAATCAAAGCACTGTTTGTTTTGCCAGCTCCTACCTTCACTGTAAATGGGCGACCTTGGAGGAGCTGGAAAAGGACCCACGCATTCACCAAAAAATCAAACGCTTCAGGAACAAGCAGGCACAAATGAAGCACATATTCACAGAGGTAGGTTTGACTTTTCTTGTAATATCACCCCTGAAATGTGTTAAGTCTACAAGGTGGACTGCCGTTAATGTGCTTGTGCAATATAAAGTCATTGAATCATTTGCTTATTTGTCCAAAATAAAACCATGTGTGAGACCTGAGTTCCCTACTGAAAGGACATTACAAATGAAATGTGTGAATAAAACTTATCACAGATACACAAACAACCATTCTGACTGATTTCTCTTACGCTGCATTTTTGATATAAAGAATGTCTGCTGTGTTAATGTTAACAATGTTAGTATTGTCCATCTCTTAGCCGGATGAAGACCTCTTCAATCCTGACTACACTGAAGTAGATCGAGTTTTGGAGATTGCGATCACTACAGACACAGAAACAGGAGAGGTCTGTAGCACAATGGAAACAAATGTGATACCCAATACAGAGTGAATCTGAGAAGAATACTGTGGTTTGACATCATTGTGTATTTTTATGTGACAGGAGGTCACGCACTACCTGGTAAAGTGGTGTTCTCTGTCTTATGAGGAAAGCACTTGGGAACTGCAGGAGGATGTAGATCCTGTGAAGATCCGTGAGTTTGAGGACCTCAAGAGAATTCCAGAACTCAAACTTGTTGTAAGCTTAACAAGTTTTATACAATCAAACGTAACTGAAGTTTATTATTATACCGAAGTGTGTTTCTAAAGTAAGATAGGATGCAAAAATGACCCTCTTAAGTGAATCCACAGGGAAACGGCATTAAGTATTCAAAAACTGACAAAGAACAGAACACATATATTAGCCAGCCACCTCCTTCTACACTCATTGCCCATTTTTTAAGCTCCACTGACCACACAGGTGCACTTTGTATTCCAACAATTCCAGACTGTAGTCCATCTGTACCTCTGTGTACTTTACTCTTCTCCTTTCACCCTGTTCTTCAATGGTCAGGACCACCACAGAGCTGATATTATTGTTGGATCATTCTTAACACTGCAGTGACACTGATGTGGTGGTGGTGTGTTAGGGTGCTTTCACTCCTACATTGTTTGGTCCGGACTTTCAGACTTTTCAGTTTGGTCCGAACCAAAATAGCAGGTGTGAATGGGGACATGAACCATGGTCCAGACCAAAGGAGCAAAATCTGGTCTGACCAAAACAGGTGGTCTCTGTCTGGACCTACTGAACCATGGTCCGATTTGCATGCAGTGTGAAAACACTTTTCTAGAAGGTTCTGACTTTCGGACAAATTACAGCAAGTTCATGCAGACATTAACAACATTCAACAACAACAGAAGAAGAAAAATAAGTGGAACAGCAGAAAAAATGAGCCATGGTAGCACATGGAGCGAGGAGGAAACGACATGTTTAATATAATTTTGGTCTGATGAACATGTGAAAAGTCAGCTTGAAAAGCAAACAAAATGCTGAAACGTGCAACTTATTTTCTGAGAGGATGAGAGTGAAAGGAGATGACCGAGCAACCTAAACTAAAAAAACTGCGGCAGCGCTATATAAAAGTATATAAAAGTATTTAAACGAGTCAGATACTTGTCCTTCTACAAACCAATCAGTGTCGAGTGTAGGAAGACGCACCCCACGTAAGTGTCATAGTAAAAGTCTTTGGTTCGCTCGTAAAAATGCAGTGTGAAAACAATCCTGACCGGATCAAATATATACAAAGTAACAAACATGTGAACCTTGGTTCAGACCATGGTCCAGACTTTCAGGTGTGAAAGCACTCTTAGTGTGTGCTGTGCTGTATGACTAGATCAGACATTTTAGTTTTTAAACACTGTATTCATTCACGGCCACTCTATTAGACACACCTTCTTTATTGATCCATCTTGTAGATGTAGTCGGAGACAGTAGCTCATCTGTTTATTGGCTATTCTCTAGTCCTGAAATAACTTGTGGGTGTACAAGCAAATTTTGATGGTGAAACTGGATGCAGTTCTGTCCGCTGTGGAAGCCTGTCTGTGTTATTGCGTACTACAGTTAAAGCATGCATATTAGTCAAAATGCTTTAAACTGCTGTATTTTAACATGGCATTTCATCTGTAAATTGTGTCAAAATGTAGGAGAGGCCTTTACCAGAGCAGTGGCAAAAGCTGGAGAAATCTCGAGAATACAGGAATGGCAACCAGCTTAGAGAATACCAGCTAGAAGGCATGAACTGGCTCCTTTTTAACTGGTACAACAGGTATGCAATATGAGTTGATTTCCCAATAAAATCTGCTTCTAGAACATTTGTTGTTAGTTGCATTTAGTAGCTCTGTGTATTTTTCACATGTCTAATGTTGCAAAGCAGGAAATTGGTTTGCTTGGAAAGCAAGCTATAAAAATATGAAACATCAAATAACAAAAATATCTATTTTCTCTTACTTTTCTCTGACTGTCTGCATCTGTAGAAAAAACTGTATCCTAGCTGATGAGATGGGCCTGGGGAAAACCATCCAGTCCATAACATTCCTCTATGAGATTTTCTTCATGGGTTTGAGAGGCCCATTTCTCATCATTGCTCCACTGTCCACCATTACCAACTGGGAGAGAGAGTTCCGCACATGGACTGAGATCAATGTCATTGTGTATCACGGCAGTCAGATCAGCCGGCAGATGATCTTGCAGTATGAAATGTACCACCGGGATGAACAGGTATATGAATTTACTGTTGTCAGAACAAATCCTCATAACTCCAAAATTGAAGTATAAGAGAAGGAAAAACATTTACAATAAATTAATTGAAAAAGATTTTCTTAGGCTCAGCAGGCTAAGACACTGACACTATGACCAGAGGGTCACAAGTTCGAATCGCGGTCATGCTCTTTGCTGGGGCCCAAGAGAGAAAAAATTAGCCGTGCTCTCTCTGGGTGCGTAGATGGCACTCTCTCTCCCGATCACTCTCATATTGCAATGTCCACTGGCTCCGGTGTCTACTGATTGGTCCATTCAGAGCTGGGAACCCTGCGTTTCCTCCGAGCATGTTGGCTCCCCAGTGATGGTGTATAAGCGGTAATTTGAAAAGAGGCGGTGGCTGCATCACATGCAGCGGAGGAGGCTTATCTTCACCCTCCTAGAGTCAGGGACGGTGCAAATTGATGGAGAGAGCCTCCTAGTGGATGAGATGGGTTAATTTGGTACTACTACATTGGGAAGGAGAAAATAGGCAAAAAATTATATATATATTTAAAAAAGTATTTTTATTCATCATGAAATGTTCACATTATGTAAAGGTCAGCTATTAAATGATAAATATATGAGACTTGGTTTGGATAGCAACTATGTACATGAGTAAATGAAAGAGGTTTGGGTGGATGACGAGATAATAATGTAATAATTACTTGATGAGGTGAGTTGTTCAGGTAATTTTATACCTTATAGTTCACGTTAATGCTAATGCATATTTGTGTGCTTTACTCATCTCTGTCTCTGAAGGGAAACATAGTGGCTGGCCAGTTTAAGTTTCATGGTGTCATCACCACATTCGAGATGATCATGGCTGACTGCCCTGAACTGAAGAAGATTAACTGGCGCTGTGTTGTGATTGACGAAGCTCATCGGCTGAAGAACCGCAATTGTAAACTTCTGGAGGGACTCAAACTAATGAACCTGGTGTGTTTAACATTCCCCTGCATGGATTATTTGTTTATTTTGTTTTTTAAGCTGTCTATTTAAAAAAACTTGAAAAAGTCACTCATGACAAATAGCATCTATTTTAAGTAAGTATTGTCTGATCCAGTGGGCTGTGTGAGTGCCTGAGCTCCATATTAACTCCTGTACTGCAATACAATACGACAATCTTTCCCCTTTTTGGTAGTTAAATGTTAACTTAATGTTAGTCTACATCTGATTTACAGGACTAAACTCATTTTTAGTGCACATCATTGTACACATTTCTGCACACAAAATAATCTTCATGGATGCATGAAACATCAACACTGCTATATAAATGACTATTTTGTTTTTTTCTCTCTTCAGGAACATAAAGTTCTCCTAACAGGTACACCTCTGCAGAACTCTGTGGAGGAACTCTTCAGCCTGCTCAATTTCCTGGAGCCAATGCAGTTCCCTTCAGAGAGCACATTCCTTGAGGAGTTTGGAGATCTGAAGACTGAGGAACAGGTGAGGCCCTTCTGACTTTATTCAACTTGCGTATTGAGAAAAACTCCTAATGCTTTAAACTCATCAGGTAATATTGCTGGATTGTGTGGACACAATCTCCTGCTTCTATCTGAGACTTAATAATAGAGCACAAAAGTGACTACTAGATGACTCCTAAAATGTTCAATGAAAGGCTTATTTTGAATGATCATTTTGCAAACTCTTTGGCCATAATAATGTCACTTTCCTGGCTTTAATCCCACTTTATTCTCAAAATATTACTGAGTTTATTCTCAAAGTCAACTGCTTTTTTTAAGAGTGGTCCAGAAACACAGTCATAAAAAACAGTGATGTGTTGCCTGTTTTTGCTACATATGCTGTGATGTTGCCAAGTTATACCAAATAAATCTGAATAATTTTTTTTCATAATTTTGTAATTAGGAATGCATCAATAACTTTTTTCCAACCGAGTATGAGTAGAAGTACATGCATTTTTGTACTTGCCGATACCGATATGATACCTACTTAGAATAAATAAATCAGAAGCCGTTTGGATTAGTTTAGTTGTTATTAGGGATGTCCCGATCCGATCTCAAAGTTCGGAATCGGGCCGATCATGGCATTTTTTAACTGATCGGTATCGGCTTTTCTGATCGGATTTGAACCTAGTGGTTGCTGTTTGGTTTTCAATCTCTGTCCACGTTTCACTATAGAATAGTCTGTTTTTGGAGCCCGCCAATGGGAATCGGGTTAAGTGTGACAAGCGGCAAAATCCTCCAATCTGATGTGAATACTGTAAGCTTCGGGGAAAGTGGCGGCCAATCAGAGAACGGAGGCGGGCTTTAGCACTGGCCGAGAGGTGGACTGAATGTTTGCGTGTCACTACGTTGGCTTTTGGATTTTATCTCATTAATCGTGACTAATATGTCTGATATCTGATCATATGTGAGGTGTATGGGAGGTTTGTTTGCAGTAACGTTAATAGCAGCAGGTAGTAAGCAAAGTTGTGTTCATGTAACATTTGTAAACAAGTATTTTATTGTACTTTATGGAAATATATCAGATATAAGCTTATTTTTATAACTTAAGTAGTATATTTTAGCTTTAATATTAGACCAGAGATCCACAGTTATGATGTGTGAACTGTTTTGTATGTAGATCTTTGTTACCTCTTATAGTAATTGTTCTGTTCCACCTTAAATACTTCAGCAGTTACTGTAGGCAGCTTGAGCCGCCTCACTGTTACTGCTGCGCTGTTTAAGGTAGAACGGAACAATTCCAAACTTAAGCGTCGTTCATTCAGTCTGTTTGTATTTATCCGCTTTAACACACATTTTATTCACACTTAAGTGTTTTATATGCAGCTGATGAGCTCAGCTATATACACTAAACGCTAAAATATGCATTAAATGTTTAAAACTCTTCATATCACAGATATACTATTATCTAGTACTATCTATTATACTAGTATTATCTAGTTCTTATCTAAAAATAGAAGTATCGGTTTGAGACTCGGTATCGGGAGACACTAAAAAATTAATGACTCGGATCGGATTGGGAACAGAAAAAACGTGATCGGGACATCCCTAGTTGTTATTGTAAAATAGTGCAATGTAACAGTTAATTTTTCTTTTTGGTTCACCTGACTAAAGAGAAACCAGCACAGTACAACATGGAACATTGAATGAATTGTTGTTTAAGCATTTACTCTCTAGTTTAGATTTAATTACATAAACATATTAACATAGCTCATTTTTCAATAATGATAATAATAATCTATTATTATGTCTGTCCACTGTGCAGTTAATTTTTTAACTAATGAGACATTGGACAGATGTTGCTGCTTCAAATGTCCATAGTAAAGCTGAAAGCTTTAATGTTAACTGTTGATGTGTTGTGCATCTTTAGCAAGACCGTTTTTATTACATGATAACAGCTGGAAATTTCATACTTGGACTCTTAACACATTAAGAAAGCATCAACATCATCAAGAACAATATACTGGCTTAGAGCTTGGCCTTAGGTTGTGTACAGACATTTCTTCTCGCCTAGCTAGCATTTGCTGCAGTGTTGGTTGCTGGCCTGTGCTGCTAGCAGTAAACTCCTTGTTGAGTTTTGTGCTTCATTTTATTCATTTTCATTTTATTTTATAGATGTTTTATCAAGTTACATGCATTGTGTGAAGATGAAGTTGATAATCTTGTTGAACACAGTTTACAGTCTGCTTTGCATTGGTTTCCATCACTAATTGTGGAATATTGTGGCTTTTGTGTTCATAAGGGCAGCAACATGCATTAATGTTAGGCAAATGGTACCAGATGTTGGTATCAGACAATTGTTTGCGAGTAAATTTAAACAAGCACAGTATTGGGCATATAACCGAAGTATCAGTATTGATGCATCACTAATTGTAATGACAGCTGTCAACATTACTATGCTATAATTGTAAATATTGATATGATGTGCTCTGACATTAAACCTGCTGCTTTTGACTGGTTAATGGGTTTAATAATATAGATTAGATTAGAAATACTTTATTAATCCCAAAGGGAAATTACCATACGTTATATTTCCTCTATCGTAAAAAGACAATACAATACAAAGACAACAAACCAATAATAATAAATAACAATGATTGTAAATCATAACACACCTCTCTGTCTTACTCAATGACCTAATATTAATATTATATACTGCCACTAAAAAATAAATACATTAAAAACTAAATAAAATAATAATAATAATAATAATAATAATAATAATAATAAGATAAATTAAAATATATAAAATAAAATGTATAAAATTAAATACAAAATAAATAAATAAAATAAAATATAGTTTACAAATAAAGGATTGTACTTCATTGCATTTTCACTTTCCTGTGGTGTGAAATTGGTACTGAGAATAGTTTGATTTCACTAGTATTTGTGTTGACTACTAAAATGTTGGTACCTTCAGCATGCATTTTTGAGTTGGAGTCTGCAAAGCATACATTTATTATACAGAGGTGAGGTTTGTGCTAGCTGCTTTTGAATCTGTGGAGCATATATTCACACTGATGTGTCTTTGAATGTGTCTGTATGTAGTATGTAGTGACAATCAAAGTTTTGTGTTTTTTTACAGTTCACTGTTGTACAGTTTTGCTCCATTCTTTATCCAGGGCCATTTAAGCTATATATTTTGCTTTTTTAGTTTTCTTGCATATAAATTTGATTTCCCCAGCCCATTCAAAAGGTATCCATTCTGTACTTTAAATCAAAGGTATCTCTTCCCCTAGCCACTGGCCCTTTATTTTCATCTATTTACATGTTATTGGTTTTCTACACAAACAAAAATACTTTCAGTGTGTATAGACACAATGGTGCAAGAATCCTCTATCTATTGGCAATCCTCAATATATATTCTATCCTTATTGACAGACCAACACATACAGTCATGGCCGAAAGTGTTGGCACACCTGAATTTTTTCCAGAAAGTGAAGTATTTCTCCCAGAAAATTATTGCAATTACACATGTTTTGTTATACACATGTTTATTTCCTTTGTGTGTATTGGAACAAAACAAAAAAAACAAATTTGACATAATTTCACACAAAACTCCAAAAATGGGCCGGACAAAATTATTGGCACCCTCAACTTAATATTTGGTTGCACACCCTTTAGAAAAAATAACTGAAATCAATTGCTTCCTATAACCATCAACAAGCTTCTTACACCTCTCAACTGGAATTTTAGACCACTCTTCTTTTGTGAACGGCAGCAAAACAACCCCAAAACATCTTTGAACCTCCACCATATTTGACTGTAGGTACTGTGTTCTTTTCTTTGTAGGCCTCATTCTGTTTTCGGTCAACAGTAGAATGATGTGCTTTACCAAAAAGCTCTATCTTGGTCTCATCTGTCCACAAGATGTTTTCCCAGAAGGATTTTGGCTTACTTACATAAATTTTGGCAAACTGCAGTCTAGCTTTTTTATAGGGGTGCAGGAAAATATCGATTCGAGCTTGAATCGCGTTTCTAACACTGAACGATTCAGAATCAATTCTCATTTTCAAAAAATCGATTTTTTTTTTGCGGGTGTGGGTGTGCCTTCTCAGCCACCGTAGTGCTAGGCAAAACAAGGAAGCAGCGTGTGCCGTGTGTAGTGTCGTGTTACGGTGTTTGTTGTTGCACCGCTAAAGTATGGATGATGAAGAAAAAGAATTTCAGCCTCAGCGGTCTTAGAAAGCAACCATTTGGAAACACTTTGGATTTTACCGTCAACCTGGCCCAGGTAAGAAAGGGCTTGACATGACTCATGCGATTAGCAGAGATTGCAACGGTAAAGTAAATCTGCTGGGCAAGACATTCACTGAGGTCAAAGTTGCACCCAAATCAGCCAACACCAGAGCTGAGGAGGAGCTGAACAGGTATCTGGCTGTACCTGCACGTTCTCTCTCAGAAGACCCCCTTCACTGGTGGAAGTCCAGTGAGAGAGATTTCCCTCTACTAGCCAGATTAGCTAAACGCCATCTATGTATCCCTGGTACAAGTGTAGCAGCAGAGTTTTCTCCACTGCTGGAGATGTAGTGACAGCTCAGAGGAGCTGTCTGTCTTCAGAGCATGTAGATCAGCTTATTTTCCTGTAGAAGGACCTACAGATTTGATTACTGCCGATTTTAGTTGTCAATAATTTTTTGTGATTTGCTGTTAAGAAAAAAAGAAAACAGTATTTGTATAGTCTCATTTAGCATGCTCTCAGAAATCTAAAGGCAATGCTTATTTCTTTATAGAGGCTGCTATAAACCTTTTGTTTTGTAGTTTTTACACAAAGTGGGGTTACAATATTTTTTGGTTTATTTCATCTGTGAAGTGGAAGTTTTTATGCGTGCAAGCATAAATAAACCAGACATGTTGTCTTGGATTTACCTTTGTGTGTTTACATTATTGCAATAG